>VDFB02384494.1:114242-261274 GCA_007258455.2 Sequoia sempervirens
ACATCCCTATTCCATAGTTCAAGTGCCTAAGCCTCAACCATCATCTTCAGATCAGGGTAAAGAGGGAGGTCAAAGACATGTTTGATCATGGTTGGAGTTAAATCAATGATAACATTACCCTGAGCATCAATATATTGTCTCTGAGTAGGGTTATATTCCTGTGCAGTAGTTAGGATGAACTCAAGACACTATACAACTATAGGAAAACTAGCTACATAAGCTAGCCCTGATTTTGTGATTCTCCTTGCTCTTAGGACAACATCCTCTAAAAATGTATCCTTGATGAACTGCTCTAAATCCATATGTCCCACCAATGTGTCAGTTATGTTCATGACTTCAGATTCAAATTTAGATGGAGCTGGGTTCCCTTGATACTTATACTTCATTGTGTAAGGCACCTGATCTAGCTTTAATCTCTTAGCTCTGGCCTTCTTTGACATTCCCTCAGATGTCCCCTTAGTATGCACTTCCTTAGCATGAACTTCCTCTTTGGATTCAAACATTTGTTAGTTATCCTACAATTTTCTGTTATTAAGAAAAGAAGAAAAATATATGAGTGGTGCAAGAGCACCTACACCACAAAATAATTTTTTGATTATTTGAATGAATGGTGGGTTGATGTTAGTTTCTTTGAGTTTATTTTGTTTAAATAAGGTCTAATAGATCAATCCTATATGTATTAGAGAGATTTTTAGGGCTTAGGTGGTCTTAGATGTCTTGATCTAACACAAGTTCATAATGATGCTTCTTTAGTAAACAATTGTCAATATTAACATTTTAAAACTTAATGAAGGTCTAGGTGGTTATGGGTGTTGAAGGGAGTTGGTTATGTTTTTTAATTGTAAAAAACATCATACTAGCTAGAGAAAAGGTTGTTGTATCCAAGAGAATACAATAAACTTTGAAGAATTTCCATTGATATTATTGTTTTCACTGTATTTCTAGCATTCCTCATTTGTGTGTAGGCCGTACATGCTTCCAATGTATTTATCTTCTTATTTTACTCTATGGATATTGATTTTATCTTGTATTTGGTGTTTTGACAAGGGTTAGTACAGGTCTTGGGGCTTGAAACCATCTATATCTTCCTTACCGGGTTTGAGCAGCCACAAGGGATTTGAAACCTTTGTAATGCCTTGACATCATCCCACCTACTGTACCTGATTGTAACTTAGTGGGATGATGTATTTAGGACTAGGGAATGATATTCAAGAGGTAGGAGGCACTTTAGAATAGTTTCTTGGCTTGAGGCATGAATAATAGGGCTGGAAATGTGTGGCTTTCCTTGAAAAATGATGGCTCAGACCTAAGAATTGATGAAATAACATTGTCAAAGGCCTAATGAGTGTTCCAAAAGCATGATAGGACCTATTTAGATGTTTCTGATCATTTGGTTTGATTAGGAGTGGTTGGGAAGATAGAGTTTCAATATTGGTGTCCTAAAACTCTTGGTTTTTGCACATTCTAGGAGGGTTTTTGAGTTTGTGATTAAAATGTGTATATGGGGTCATGAAACCTAGAAAATGTGTGGATTTGGAATCTAAATAAATACTTTTTTGAGGTTAGAAAGTCTGGTGAGAAGTTTAAAAGGGGGTCTCTTTGGAAAAGTGGCCTAATTAGAGGCCTAAAACTGTGAAAAGTTCAAATTTGGAGCATGTGGTCCAAAAGAGTTATACTTGGGTATTTGATATGTTGAATAACTCCAAAATGGGTGCTTGAACCCATGTTTTATTTCTCAAGTGTTTTGGAAAGATTTAGAAAAAAGGCTGAAAAACAGGTTTCCCAATACTACAAGAGAGGCTAGTGTTAAAAGGTGAGTTTTTGAAGGTTATGATGAATCTGACTTTGAGATTGAATTTAAATGGATAAATTTTCATCATTGGCATGTTGAGAAACTTTTTCAGGGCCTTGGTGGAGGTTTGGTGTTGTTTTTCAAATTTGAAGGGTTGAGACCCTTGAAGGTGAATTGATGCTTGGTAGATTGAAAGTATTTTCAAGAAGAGTTCATTGTTTTTTTTTTTAATTGAAATTAGTTTGTTATGAGTTAAAATTCACCTTGGCTCTGCATCAATGAGGAGTAGCTTAAAATACAAGAATTCATATGACATCCATATTCCTTCAAGTTAGAATCCAATTTAACAATTTAACTCATCATTTTTGGGCTTTGGGTTCAAAATAGAACCAAAATACTTAGTCATTTAAAACCATAAAATAAATTCTATTGGGTGTCAAGATCAGGTATTAACCAAGTACCATACCTATGTTAAAATAATTTCAATACAATTCCAAATTCTGGCCCTATAGTGTTCAGGAGTCAGGATCAGGATTAGGTCTTGGCTAGGCACCTAGACACATGATAGTCGGGTATTAGTGCGCGGTCTGATCCTGCAGCATGACTGGGAGTTGGGATCGGGTTGCGACTAGGGAGTGGTAATTAACCAACAAAATCGATGAAGGCTATCTTGTAGAGTTCCAATCCTAACTTCGAATCAGACTGTGGGATCGGGTTGTCATTTGAAACCAAACCCATCCAAAACGGTCAAGTGTTAGTAACCTCTCGAGTTCTGAACTTGATAAGACATCGAGAGTCAGGATTGAGGCTCCGTCATGAACCAAGTTTAAAAAATTCATAATGGGAACAGGTGAAGTTTGAGCTCTGATCCTGACAACATGTCGGGAATCGGGTTCGGGGTATTGTCAAGTCCATGTACTAATCAATGTTTTGAAGGTTTGATGTCGAAACAACTTCCGACCTTGATGGTAATGTAGGGGTCAGAAGCGAGACTTGGAAGAACACCCTAGTAGATAATTTTAACCAAAATTCATAGTATCGGTCCAACCCCAATCCTAATAGTTATGCAGGGATCGTACAAGTGGAGGAACCGACACCAAACAATAGATAAGACTAACTGTTGGTTTGATTCTTGACCCCGATGGTAATGTGGGGATCGAGAATCATTAGGCTGATGGATAATGAAGGTGTTAATAAATATAACAATATCCAAAAACATTCCTTCATGACTGGGTTATGTGTGGGATCAAGAACTTTCATTTTGTAATGATCGACACTTCAAAATTAACAATTAAACTAGTCTGACCCGAACGTAGAGCAAAACCTTGGAGAACTAGGGCACGGTGAGATGGACAATTCCCATGACCAAGAGACAAGATGACAACAAAAGAACACAAAATAAACACACAACGAACCCAACATGGGTTCAAGAGCAAAGGAAAATGTACCAAATGGTGTGAAAGAAAACACAGATCAGCAAAAAAAAGTCAAGCAAGAAAAAGAAAAACAACAAAAATAAAAATGACACGCGAGACAAGAAGCACCCATAATAGAAGCAAAAACAAGAAAAAAAAGGACAAAAAATGGAAGCAAGAACACTTACCTTCGAACACACCCAAGAATTCTGGTAGTACGTTGACAAATCGCAAAGAATTCCTCTCACCCTGGCTCTCCGTCTCTCATTCTTGTCATAAAATTGCTCAAAGTAGAATGGGCAGAAATCGAGGAATGGTAAGATTTTAAACTTGTTCGTGCATGCAAGTGGTTATGTCACTAATGGTGGGTTGGTCAGGTCTTAGGATTCGAGTGGAGTCATAAATACTAGGTACAGGAATGAAGGTAAGTGGAAGTCAGGGTTGGGGAACAAACTGAGACCGAACATTCACTAGGTGCAAAGTTCAGTTGACAACCCGCTACCCAAAACCCAACGAACAAAAAAGACAACACAGGGACCAGAATCAGGTCACGATATGAACCTAGAATTTTGAAAAGTTCAAAGTGCAAGTCATGGTCCAAAGTCCAATCCCGAAATACAAAAGGAAACGGGAACCCAGATCGGGACTCAAAAATGAACAAGAACCTTCAAAAGATGCAAAGTTTAGTCATGGTTCGAAGTTTGATCCTGACATGAACAAAGAGACGAAAGGAGTTGGAAGTCGGGATCAGGCTATGAATAGGAACAAGAACTTTGCAAAGTTCTTGGTTCCGGTTCCAGTTTGAAACCTGATCCTGACATGAACAAAACACACAAGGAAAAAGAGGGGTCAGAATTGGGACATGCACCGAAACTTATAATTCAAAAAGCAACAAGTATGAGTGCCGATACATGGTCTGAACCTGAATGAACAAAAAAAGACAAAGGCAAAATATGGGGCCTGGATCAAGACATGAACAAGAAATTGAACTTGTTGAAAAGTAACAAGTGCATATTCCTTCCTGAATCTCGAACCCGAAAAGAAAAAGAAACAAGGACTTAGGAGGAAAAAGAACAACTCCTAAGACCCAAACAAGAACACCAAGGATGAACAAACACAAGTGGGACTGATTTTGACCAAAAACAGAATGGGGTGGTTATGCAAGGCATAACAATAAGGAACATAAAATCTTCTAAGAAGGCACATAAACTTTCCTAAGAAGGCATATAAACTCACCTAAGAAGGCACATAAACTCGCATAAGAAGGAACAAAATATAAGGCCAAAACCTCAAGGGGTTCTATAAACAACGCCACTATGAAAGGTGCTTTTCAAAAAAAATAAAAAGGGGACATTTCTCAATACATGAAGGTCACACCTTACATAATATCACACATGACATCACCACCAAGAGAGGAAAAGTCATGGAATAAAAATATCACATCTTAGGGAATACTATCCATAGCATTACCATCGAAGGGAACCTCCTATGCCAAGAGAAGTCACACACTTAGTGGATATCAAGCCTGATATAACCACAAAGGATACACAACATAGATTGAGAAGGCCACACTTCCATTGATAAGGTCACACTTTATAGGATATGTATGCTATCATCACTAGAAAGGGACCATTTCTTAAATATAAGTGGGGGAATATATGCTCCCCCTTGAAGTGTTAGTGTACTTGCTATACTAGTACATTTTAAGGATATGCAAATGGATCCCTTGCTAGAAGGAATGTGTCTAACATGAGGCTACCTAACCCCTTTTCCCCCGAGTGTAGGGATAAGGATGCACCCATATAGATGATGATGTGCTTCTCTTTGAAAATGAAATATGATTTCATAAAGCCTAGTTTATACCCCATGCATGGTAGTGAGTATGTTATGATACTACAACTACCACATGGTAGGGAGAAAAGTGAATATATGTTAATCTATCATTCAATCAAGTTTATAATTGTAAGGAACAAATACTTCCAATTTCTTCTTTAAAGAACCACACTCATCAGTAGTGTTTCCAACTATTCTATGATATATATAGTAGGATTTATTTTTTATTCTTTTATTTAGTATCTCTTTGTTCATAAATATGTGGTAGTGTAATGTATCCTAAGTTTAGAAGTGTAGCTAAATTATATTCGGTCTCAAATAGAGGATGTGGAGTAGGTAACACACATTTCTTAATAGGGCCATGAACTTTGTATGACTTGGTTGGTGGAGAAAATGTTTGATGTAGAGGTGGAGGACCTTGGTAACTTATTTATTTTGTGTCTTTAGATGGCGTTTGTTCCAAAACGAGATGGACTTCATGTTCATTCTTTATGTCACATCCTTGTTTTGTCAATATCTTGGTCATAACATTGCTCCAAGCTAATAGGTGTGTTTGTAAATTTGTTCTCATATGTCGAGATATTGGGTTATATTTTTTACTTGTGATTGTTATTGATAGGTAATTCCATGCATATTGGTTGAGGTATGAATTACATGTCGCTTTTCCTATACGATGAGGAAAACATTTCAACTGGTAGTATAGTGGGCAGTGTTGATAGTTGATATGGCTAATTAGTCCATTCATTTTAAGGGTAAAAGACCATATTATTCTTAGGGTTCGGAAAAGTATTGTTTATGAATTCATTCATGATGTCTTATTGCCTCAAGATATCTATGTTAAGAAGACATACGTTGGGAGATGAAGGATTGTGAATTTGATCATTTGAATTGGGGTCAGTTCCAAACACACAACTTGAAACATCCACTAAGGATTTCAAGGAAGTCAACATATTACCAAAACACTTATCCATTATGACAATTTATTATTTGTGTAATGAGGTTCAAAATGATATACAATAGTAAATTGAAAAACATAAATTAGATTTGGACAAAGGATCCTGAGAGGGTTCTATCATAAAAAATTGAGCACAAATATCTTGGACTAGGTCATCTAGGGTGATTGTGTTTGGTTGGGATTTCTACAAAATTCAAATTTTGTCTGAGTTCAATAATGCTTAAGGTTCTTTGGTCTATGTGCAGATTGGTTTGGCAATTATTATTTTTTTTAAATTATCCAATTTATGATTGTGTAATTTGAAATGCAAGTGTGCAACAATTTGCAAAATGTGCAAGTAATAAATGATATTTTTAAATGTAATTTATAGATCTAAGATGCAAGAATTGGCTAATCCTAATATGCCAAAATCTGAAAATGATGATATTGATGTAATTTTGGAACAAACAATGCAATTCTTTTTTTACTTTTTGAGCTATATGCAAGATACCTAAATGAGTGGAATGAATAATTTCAAATTTTATTTCAAATTTAAATGACCCAATGCAGATTTTGAAATGCAATTTGAATGTAGATCTGGCATAAGATGAATGAAATTGACCCTATTGCAACCTATAATTCAATATGATATGCATTTTTTTTAAAAAAATATGCTTTCTATGATGCAAAAATGAATGCCTAAATGAATAATGAAAAATAATACAATGCTAACCCTAGATATAGGATAATTTTCCTCAAATTTTAGAAGGTATATAATGCTAACATGTTAGGTTCACCAAAAAGAAATAATGGAAAAGTGAGACCCTAGGATTTTACTCTAGGGTTTAATTATTTTTTTGATGTGTTTCATTAAGAGGGTTGAGGTAGTGGGGGTTTGAAGAATTTGGATAAGATATAGGACCAAAGTTTACAACATGAAAGGTGATTCAACTTGACATTGACCAAATTTGATATGAAATCAAGGATGAAATGTAGTGAAATAAGTAACTTAATGATGCAAATTACTGTTTTGATGCAAATAAAACAAATACAAAAAGTCACAGATAAATTTAGACCATAGAAATAGATGAAGCAAGACATGGTGCACCTATGATATGAATTTGGGGCTAAAAATTGAGGACCAAGTTTCCCTTGATGACTATGTCCCAGTAGGTGGATCCTTAATCTAATTTCATAGTCCTTTGATGCCATATCATAGTCTTCATTTTTTTCTTGTCACACTGTTATATGTTTCTCTAATTGAGTTTACATTTGTTGTCAAGGTCTAGTGTTTGATTGCAACAACGAAAAATAGACCTTCAAACTTCTCCCAATATTCTTCATATCTAAAACCTACACATTCAAAGAGAAAGGAAGGGTTGTGCCATATAGGGGCTTACCTTAGTCAAACCCCATGTTAGTGTTTCCACTTCCATAATGGCAATGTCAATGAAAGATAGATAATGATAAAAGAATGATGAATCAACAAGGATCTAAAATTCACCACTCAAAAATGGCTTCCATGAAGGATTGAAGTAATACAAATCTCAAGGCTTGTTTTCTATTGGATTGATTTACTTGAAGACCTACAAGGGTTAGATCCCACAAATAACACTATAACCTGAACATGAACAAACTCACATACACTTTGGCATGATGCTTTGATATTAAATTGTTGCAATAAATCTTTGAAATGCTTTTCTTGACTTGCTTGCAATAAGGGGGACTAAGTCACCCTAGGCGATGATATCCCATCCCTATTTTATGGTACTTGAGGTGTCGGGGATAAAATATTAAATGAATGCTTTGGATTTCTACTTACAATTTATTGGTAAATGTTAAAATGGGCCACATAATGCATAACTTTGGAAATTAGATGTACAATTAGTTCCATGCACTTAGGAGGAAGTAAAACATAGTGTGAAATTGTCAAGGGTGACAATTTATGAGGCTACAACTAACATGATGCTTGACTGAAATAATGCCCCAACAATCCTACTAAATCTATGCTTGATTGCTTTTTAGGATGCTCAATTATGATCTCAATTGCCTTAGGATTTATTAGCATTTCAAATGGTGAAAAAAACTTGTATTTATATGCATTTCTTTAATTTATTGCAAATTAATTACCAACATCCAACAAGTAAATTCAAATTTCTAAATGCTAAAATGTCAACACTAGCATAGTTGTATTGGGACCAAAATAGGCTGAACAAGGACGCTATCACCCTAGTCTAGATCTATTTTGGGGATTTTTGTGTAGTTGAATAACTATTAATTGATAATTCTTAATTGAAGTCCGATTTTACAAATATGATCATAAAATGGGAAATTAAAAGCACAAACGGGTTCAAACACATAGAGGGGAGCTAACCTAGTGTGAAATTTTCAGGGGTGACAATTTATGATGCTACATAAAGAGATGACTATATATCTATATATCTATCTATATATCTATGTATCTACATTAATGATATATCTATATTTCTATATATATATATAGCTATCCATATATGACTTAAAAAATGAAATAAGACTAATTTGGCTAACTCTTAGACTAAATATACCAACATATGTATAACAATGAGATAAAGAACAAATTAAAACAAAGAGAGGACTATATACCTATATATATGTTGTTCAGTCTATCTATCTATATATATGACAAAAAATTAAATCAGACAGAATTTGGCTAACTGTTAGATCGAATATACCAACATATCTATATGACTGAAACAAAGAACAAATTAAAACAAAGAGATGACTATATATCTATATATCTATATATGTGTACATCTATCTATATATCTTTTTATGTAATACATCTATCTATCTATTATATATGACTTAAAAAATTAAACAAGCCAAATTTTGGCTAAGTGTTAGACTGAATATACTAACATATGTATATGACTAAAATGAAGAACAAACAAAAAAAAATAGATTACTATTTGTGCTTGATTCTAGGGAGAAGAAATTAAGAAATAGAAGCATAGCTAATTACTTGGTAAGATGGAAAGATCTTCACATTGAGGATGCTACATTGGAAAGTCCTGATATTTTGGAACATCCAAATTTTCATTGCTAGAGGGTAATCAATTTTGGGGAGGAGGGATTTGTAATGACCTCATTTTAACTAAATCTAGAATAATTAAACTTTAGCTCATTTTTCTTATTTTCAGTGAGCTAAGGTGAGTAGCTAGGAAATATTATATTTAATATTTATATGGTTCCATTTTAATTCACATTTTTTGGATATTGTGCCATAAAATATTAAATAATATTCTAAATATCCCAATGGAGACGCTGGGGTTCTCATGAGTTCATTTCTATATTTTTCCTAATGACTACGATAGGTTTTAGTTTCCAGTTGGAAGTGTAGTGATATGATAATTTTGAATGTAGTAATTACTGTGAGTTTAAGTATCAAATTCTTTTTTTTTTCCCTCCCAAAAGAGGGAATTTTGGATGCCCAACCTAACTTGGTAACTAAAAATTTGGCTGGAGACTTAGGGTGGATCTTTTTTCAAGTTCATTCTATATTTTCACATTTTATGAACACCTTTTTTTGCAATTATCTTCCATGAAAAAAAAACATTGGATCTAGGGGGATTTATGATGAAACCCCTTTGGATCTAGAGGGTATTCTCACATAGGGAGTGCAATGGAGCTTATCGAGATTAAAGATGTAACTTTATTTTTTGGTGTGTGTGATTGTAGACTTGGTTTTTATTTTTTATAATTTTTGCTATAATTTGATGCGTATTTGTCTAGAAAATCAATTTCCAAGACATCATTCATTGGATGTATCTTTCACAAGAATATTTGGGTACAGTTTGACAGTGATCTTTGTAGTGAGATTGTCAACTTTACTAAGTAATTTTGTTGCTATTATTTTCCAGATTTATATGAGTAGTTTTAGGTGTTGTAATGATTATAATAATAGACTATTTTTTTGCAAAAATTAAAAAATATTATTATATGAGTTTCATATTGGATCATTTACATGTGTTTTATTGGTGAAAAAAGATGTGAGATTGATGTTTATGTATTCAAATTTGTGTTTACGATTAAATTTGGAATTTTTTTGATATATAGCAGTATTAGGCCTACATTATTATTATTATTTCAAATATTTTAAGTTTAAATAATATTACCATTTCTTTGGTGTAAAAATTGTCAATTTTAAGATCAATCATTGTAGGGGAAAATTGGGTGTTTGAAAGTTGACTTAAAATACATTTCTAGACTTGATTGTTGGTCAAAAATATTTTTGTGTGGACTATTACAAAAAAGCACATAAGTTTCATGTGAAACAAAATAACACAAGAAAAATAACAACATAAATTACCTCACCATTATTACGATCAAGGTGGCTCCAACAAAAGACTTACCACTCATGGGATGAAACCACCATGATGAACCTATGAGAGGGGTAAAATACAAACAAAAAATTATTGATACTAACCATGATCACACTCTATCATGAATAAAAAACAAGGGTAGGATGAGGGAATCATAAAACTTGAATTCCTACTAGAACACACTTACAAACTCTTACGACACCTAAGAAAACCCTCATAGATAGAAAAATGACTAGGGGATAACACACTTCAACTAGAAGATGCAACCTTAAATTTATAAAAGTATGAGTAGGAAAAGGGTAAATTTCACCTAAAATCCACTTAAAAACAACAACAAAGCATAAGGGAAAACCTTCACAAGATATTTCCTTACTAGGAGGTACACGCCCTCCACTAGCTAGAATGATGATGGGTTGCTTTCAAGAAATGACACACTTCCTAACATAAAAATGCCATAAATCCTTGATAATGGCACTTTTTGATAAAGTGACACCATGGAAAGACTCAATAAGCTAAGGGAAACAACTTTCGTACATTAATTTCCCCAAGAAATGGTTGGAAGATCTTGATGTTTGATAAAACAAGGGACAACAATGTGCAAGAGGACTATAGTGCACTTAGAGGACACTAGTACCTAGGAAGGACACTAACACACTAGATGGACAATAACATAAGTTCACTAGTGTTCTACATTTGTATTAGAGTCTTGGACTAGCACTGGACTCATAAAATATATTTGGGGTCCTAAAAATATGTAGCCCTTACTTGTGTTGGTGTCATATTTCCTACACTAGAATCCTAGCTAGAGAGCCCACAAAAGTGTTTTTATATAACTTAAAGACAAGAAAAACAATAAAAACACATAAGGAAATATCCACAACACATAACAAACTCTAGAATGATAAAAATAATTAGGATACCAAAGCAATCACCAACATTTATTCTCCAAACCGACTATCCCATGAAGGAGAAAACCTAGGGAGGCCTATAAGGGACTTAAAAATGAGTCTAAAGATACTAGGGACAAGTGGGAGCATTACCAACACACCTTACTAATACTTAAACTAATGGGAGAACCAAAATGATGCCACCTTGTGGTGGATTCTCACCCACACACAACCCTTAAACTTGGGAGATGAACCTAACAAGACCACACATGGTCCAAAGCTAAAATTTATGTAATTTTTAACACAAGATATTTCTTTTAAGTCCAAATCCAAATATTCTCTATATTCATTTTATCACTTTCCAAGAAATATAAATTACATATAAAACAACATAAACTTTCAACAATCACGTCGAGATAACATGTAAAGAAAAACAGAACCTTTAACACATATGTGGGAGGTTTATATTACATAAATTAGGAGATTAAATGAGAATAAATTTCAATTACAATAGAGGAATAAAGGTCTTAAATTATACATATACATCATAATATGAAAATGATAACTAAAGGAAAGTATAGAATCTCCACTTGCATGTTTACCAAAGCTTCTACAATGATTAATCCTCCAAGAACTTTGATCCCCAATAGCCTATCCACACCATTCAAACGCATAGTGTAAGAGCTGAAGCTTAGCTTGATACCCAAGAACACCTACAAAAACAATGAAAACCTTCTACAAGAGGATATGCAATAATATGAGCTTGCTTGATATTAAGACCTCTCAAATGATGAGGTATGAAATATTATAAAGTATGATACAAATGAGTACAATCACCTTCCTTCTATAAGAAAGGTGAAAAACAAGATGCATTATGATGTTGCCATGTGTCATGATCAAACAACATGTGACAAGATGTAAACCCTAACTAACTACCTAGGGAATGACGAACTGATTTGAGATAAGTTCTAGATGATATTCTAGAAGAAATCTTATCTCCTAAATACATGGAAAGGGGGATGAACCCATTATTAATGATTTTCCTAATAATGAAACCTAGTACTTAATTAATTAAATAAAAATCCTAAGTTAAAATTATGCTAGTGTAATTAAATAATTCATTACACCAACACCCCCCATAAGTGCAACTTAGGGAGGAAATGAAAATGCAATGATGAATGGTGGGTCTCGGCTACATGATGGCCATTTTAGGTACCCATTTACAAATGAGAATGAAATGAAACTAATCTCCCACAAATGGAGTAAAGGGGAAAACCCAATGGGAAGAAAACCCCTCTCTAAAGAGGAGATGAAATGTAGATAAGTGAGGAAGGATGGAGGACTCCATAATACCCCCCAAGTACACCATCTATCAAATAGATACAATATAATCAATAGCCCCCCATAGGATGGAAAGAGAGAGACTATGTATCCCCCCCACAATGTGTGATTACCTACAAACATGGTGTGTGCCATAAGACAAAACATGATCCAATGTCAACAAAAAACTTGTCTCCCTTTCAGAAGAAACATAACCAAATACAAATGCAGGGATGCTTCCCATTCCAGATAGGAATTGAAGGAAGAATGAATATGGATGATGATGAAGTCTCTAAAATCTACTCATGTGTCTCCTTTGCCACTGAAGATGAAGATGCCACAATCAAATTAGATACATGCCCAATCAATGAACAAGGTGACAAATCAGGATGACGTGGAAACTGATGCTGAACAATATCTAAAGACAATGATAGTTTGATAACAGGTGTGCAATGGATGTCATCAAATAGGAGAGATATCCCCTCAAATGCATCCTCCAAATTTGAAATGTGAGACTCCACAAACAAGGATGTAATGTTTGATAGATGGGAATCCGAATCGAAAAAAAATGAGATACTTGTAATGAATCACTAGACGTGCTCAATGACTCATCACCATGAGATGAATAGTCCTATTGAATAGGAATGATAGGAGCCTCAATCAATGGCTCTGCAAAAGGAATCATTGAAGGTGAAGGTACATCAATTGTCTCTAATGGAGAAGTAGAAGCATCATAACAATCCTCTTCATCCTCATCTAAATATTCAAAGTGTTACAAATATTCAAACTCCCGCATAGTATCAGCATCATAGGGTATCATGTTTGAAAGATGAAGAAGCACAAGACAATATGAAATAGGATCATCTAGGAATGGTTTAGTATCAGGATCTCCTTGTATCTCCCAAATTTTAGTCCAAAGAGTATGAGGGAAATCACAATGATGAATTCCTTTCAAAATGGAAACATCAATATGCATTGCAATGACTCCTAAGACATGATCCCTTTTGAAATTCCAAGCAAATTTCTTACTATCATTGCTAGGAGGGGAACAAGATTATACAAATGTCATAACAAATGAGGCCATCTAAGATGTTTTATGATATCATCTCTCCATTTTTTATAGTTTCCCCTTTGCAACATGATCTCCAAAATTACAAAGACAATATCCTTCAATATCAATTAGAAACTCCCAAATATGATATATATTGCAAATGAATTCTTCCCAATTAACTAATAAAATCTCTCCAAGACTCCAGATGTCCAAGTAATTAGTCAAAATGCCAAATGTGCAAAATACTTAATAAATAATACCTAGTGGTGAATCTAGAAAATGTGCATGGACATAATGATAGAGCTCTTGAATATCTTCCAAATGCATCTTAAATCATCAAAATCGGAGAAATAGGTTGAAAGTTTGAGCTCGAAGGTCGAAATGGGATATCTAAATTCAAATGGATATGATTTGTACATGCAGAAAAATCTAGAAAAATGGCCTACACCACTGCGAAGTATACATAACCATCTTTCCAATGATATCTTGTTTGTAGAATTTTGATATCGTAGAAAAAAGTTATGGAAAAATGAAAAAAATAGTTGTAGTATGGAAAATCAAGTACATTGATGGCTAACTGGGCACAAAATTTAAGGATAAAATGCCACAAAAAATTAGCCCGTTGGCACCAACCCCAAGTTTTTCATATGACTGTGGCTGTAGAATTTGCAAAAAATAAAGTGTTGACTAAGCGGAACTTGGTGGAAGGAGGGTGGCATCACTCAATGGTGCCATCGGCTATTGAGGATCCCCCTCGAGCTAACAATATGACAAAGAGAAAAGATTTGGGGTAGGCAGGTGGGAAGAGTAGACCGATGGACGAGGGTTTTGAAAAAACTAGTGGTAAAAAGAATCATGTGAGAATGGGAGCACAGGCCGACAGGGAATTAAAGACTGATAAGACCACAGATCATGGACATAACAGGTACACCAACAAAAAGCTGTAGATGTCAGTGGTAGGAACAACTTTCCAATTTTAAATAAATATTTTTCCCTTGTCAACTCAGTCTGCAAAGAAGAATTATAGCCACCGATAAATATTAAAAACCCAAAAAATATTAAAGGCCACCAAATAAATATAATATGCCTATTTTAATAGCGCAATAGAAATTTTGCAATAAGCCCAAAATAAAAGCCAATAAATATTAAAATGTAGACCATATAAAAATTTGTATTTTTCTATTCTACAAAACCATACCATGTACCTAGCGGGTCGTACGACCTATTGGGTAAAATTTATTTTCCTCATGAACAACCGACGCTAAAATAGGGTGTATTATATATCAATTTTCATCTCTTGGGCTCTCTGGAAATGATGGTGAGGTCTGATCAATCTCAAAGTCCACTAGAAGCTCTACAACCTCTAGATTTTTATTTTATTCAAACCCCCATAACTTTGGCATAAAATGTCAGATTTTGGTGAAACAAAAATCAATCTTGACTTTCTCGACAATGGGAGACTCAGATATGAGCTTAGATTTCCTCCAACATGTGTCAAAAGTGACTTTCCAAGAAAACCCTAATATGGAGACAACCTCAAAAGATCACTAAGATCTTTCATCCATGGCTCAATCCTCAGATTTTAGAAGGGTCTTGCAGGCCAGGCTCTGATACCATGTAATAATTGAAGATTAGCTCGTCACCCAAGAACACCTACAAAAACAATGAAAACATTCTACAAGAGGATATGCATGAATATGAGCTTGCTTGATATTAAGACCTCTCAAATGATGAGGTATAAGATATGATAAGTATGATGCAAACGAGTACAAGCACCTTCTTTATATAGGCAAGGTGAAAAAATGGATGCATTATGATGTTTCCATGTGTCATGATCAAACATGTGACAACATGTAACCCCTAACTAACTACCTAGGGAATGATGAACTGATTTGAGATAAGTTCTAGATGATATTCTAGAAGGAATCTTATCTCCTAAATACATGGAAAGGGGATGACCCCATTATAAATGATTTTCTCAATAATGCAACCTAGGACTTAATTAATTAAATAAAAAGCCTAAGTTAAACCTATGCTAGTGTAATTAAATAATTAATTACACCAACACCCCCCCATAAGTGCAACTTAGGGAGGAAATGAAAATGCAATGATTATGCAATGATGGATAATGGGTCCTGACTAAATGATGGCCATTTTAGGTAACCATTTACAAATGAGAATGAAATGCAACTAATATCCCAAAAATGAATAAAAGGGGAAAACCTAGTGGGAAGAAAACCCCTCAACAAAGAGGAGATGAAATGCAGAAAAGTGAGGAAGGATGGATAACTCCATAATACCCCTCAAGAACACCATCTATCACATAGATGCAATGCAATCAACATCCCCCCCATAGGAGGGAAAGAGAGAGACTATGTATCCCCCCACAATGTGTGATCACCTACAAACATGGTACATGCCTGAAGAAAAAACATGATCGAATGTCAAAAAACAACTTGTCTCCTTTTCGGAAGAAACAAAACCAAATACAAATGCAGGGATGCTTCCCATTCTAGATAGAAATTGAAGGAAGGAAGAATGAATATTGATGATGATGAAGTCTCTAAAATATTCTCATGTGTCTCCTTTTCCACTGAAGATGAAGATGCCGCAATCAAATTAAATACATGCCCAATCAATAAACAAGGTGACAAATTAGGATGATGTGGAAACTGATGTTGAACAATATCCAAAGACTATGATGGTTTGACAATAGGTGTGCAATGGATGTCATCAAAGAAGAGAGATATCCCCTCAAATGTGTCCTCCAAATCTGAAATGTGAGACTCCAAAAACAAGGATGTAATGTTTGATAGATATGAATCCCAATTAGGAAGACAATAAGATACTTGTAATGAATCACTAGACGTGCTCAATGACTCATCACCATGAGATGAATAGTCCTATTGAATAGGAATGATAGGAGCCTCAATCAATGACTCTACACAAGGAATCACTGAAGGTGAAGGTACATCAACTGTCTCTAATGGAGAAGTAAGAGAATTTGAAGAATCCTCTTCATCCTCATCTAAAGATTCAAAGAATTTCAAATATTCAAACTCCTGCATAGTATTTGCATCATAGGGTATCATGTCTGAAAGATGAAGAGGCACAATACAATATGAAATAGGATCATCTAGGAATGGTTGAGTATCATGATCTTCATGTATCTCCCAAATTTTAGTCCAAAGAGTATGAGGGAAATCACAATGATCAATTCCTTTCAAAATGGAAACATCAATATGCATTGCAATGACTCCTAAGACATGATCCATTTTGCAATTCCAAGCAAATTTCTTACTATCAGTGTCATGAGGGGGAACAAGATAATACAAATGTGATAACAAATGAAGCCATCTGAGATGTTTTATGATACCATCTCTCTATTGTTTATAGTTTTCCCTTTTCAACATAATCAAAGTAGGATGAAATGAAAACCCCATAATGAACTATGAATGATCTCCAAAATTACAAAGACAATATCCTTCAATATCAATTAGAAACTCCCAAATATGATATATATTGGAAATGAAGTCTTCCCAAACTAATAAAACCTCTCCAATACTCTAGATTTCCAAGTAATTAGTCAAAATTCCAAATGTGAAAAATACTGAATAAATAATACCTAGTGGTGAATCTAGAAATGTGCATGGACACAATGATAGAGCTCTTGAATATCTTCTAAACACAACTTGAATCACCAAAATCGGAGAAACGGGTTGAAAGTTTGAGCTCAGAGGTTGAAATGGTAGATCTGAATTCAAATGGCTATGATTTGTACCTACACAAAAATCTAGAAAAATGGCTTGCACCACTACGAAGTATTCAAAACCATCTTTTCAATGATATCTTGTTTATAGAATTTCGATATCGTGGCAAAAAGTTATGGAAAAATGAAAAAATAGTTTTTTATGGAAAATTAGGTACATTGATGGCTATCTAGGCACAAAATTTAAGGATAAAATGCCACAAAAAATTAGCCCCTTGGTGCTAGCCCTAGGTTCTTCATATGACCATGGCTGTAGAATTTGCAAAAAATAATGTGCCGCCTAGAGGGCGGTGACTTAGCGGACCTTAATGGAAAGAGGGTGGCATCGCTCAATGGTGCCATCGGCTGTCAAGGATCCCCCTCAAGCTAACAATATGACTAGGAGCAAAGATTTGGGGCCAACGGGTAGGAAGAGTAGATCGACGATTGAGGGCTTTGAAAAAGCTAGTGGTAAAAAGAATCACGCAAGAATGGGAGCACGGGATGACACAAAATTAAAGACCGATAAGACCACAGATTGTGGACATAGCAGGTACGCCAACAAAAAGTTGCAGACATCAGTGGTAGGAACAACTTGCCAATTTTAAATAAATATTTTTCCCTTGTCAACTCAATCCACAGAAAAGAATTATAGCCACCAATAAATATTAAAAACCAAAAAAAATTAAAGGTCACCAAATAAATATAATATGCCCGATTTTAATAGCTCGATAGAAATTTTTCAATAAGCCCAAAATAAAAATTGATGAATATTAAAATGTAGACCATATAAAAATTTATATATTTAATATTCTACAAAACAGTACCATGTACCTAGTGGGCCGTATGACCTGTCGGGTAAATTTTTTTGCCTCACGAACAACCGATGCCGAAATAGGGTATATTATATATCAATTTTCATCTCTCAGACTCTCTAGAAATTATGGCAAGGTCTGATTGGGCTCAAATTCCACCAAAAGCTCTGCAACCTCCAGATGTTTATTTTCTTTAGGCCCTCATAACTTTGGCAGAAAATGTTATATTTTGGCGAAACAAAAGTCGATCCTGACTTTCTCAACAACCTTGGACTTGGATATGAGCTCAAATTTTCTCCAACATGTCAAAAGTGACATTCAAAGAAAACCCTAATATGGAGACAACCTAAAAAAATCACGAAGACCCTACAACCATAGCTCAATACTCAGATATGAGAAGGGTCTTAGATGCCAAGATCTGATACCATGTAAGAGCTAAAGATTAGCTCGACACCCAAGAACACCTACAAAAATAATGAAAACCTTCTACAGGAGGATATGCAAGAATATGAGCTTGCTTGATATTAAGACCTCTCAAATGATGAGGTATGAAATATGATAAAGTATGATACAAATGAGTACAAGCACCTTCCTTATATAGGGAAGGTGAAAATAAAGATGCATTATGATGTTGCCATGTGTCATGATCAAACAACATGTGACAAGATGTAAACCCTAACTAACTACCTTGGGAATGATGAATTGATTTGAAATAAGTTCTAGATGATATTCTAGAAGGAATCTTATCTCCTAAGTACATAGAAAGGGGGATCAACCCATTATTAATAATTTTCCTAATAATGCAACCTAGGAATTAATTAATTAAATAAAAAACCTAAGTTCAAATTATGCTAGTGTAATTAAATAATTAATTACACCAACACCCCCTATAAGTGCAACTTAGGGAGGAAATTAAAATGCAATGATTATGCAATGATGGATGATGGGTCTCGGCTACATGATGGCCATTTTAGGTACCCATTTACAAATGAGAATGAAATGCAACTAATCTCCCACAAATAGAGAAAAGGGGAAAACCCAGTGGGAACAAAACCCCTCTCCAAAAAGGAGATGAAATGCAGATAAGTGAGGAAGGATGGAGGACTCCATAATACCCACAAGTACACCATTCATCACATAGATACAATACAATCAATAGCCCCCCCATAGGAGGGAAAGAGAGAGACTATGTAGCCCCCCACAATGTGTGATCACCTGCAAACATGGTAAGTGCCTGAAGACAAAACATGATCAAATGTCGATAAACAAATTGTCTCCCTTTTGGAAGAAACAAAATCAAATACAAATGTAGGGATGCTTCACATTCTAGATAGGAATTGAAGGAAGGAAGAATGAATATGGATGATGATGAAGTATCTAAAATCTACTAATGTGTCTCCTTTGCCACAAAAGATGAATATGCCACAATAAAATTAGATACATTCCCAATCAATGAACAATGTGACAAATCAAGATGATGTGGAAACTGATGCTGAACAACATCCAAAGACCATGATGGTTTGACAACAGGTGTGCAATGGCTGTTATCAAATAGGAGAGATATCCCTTGAAACATGTCCTTCAAATCTAAAATGTGAGACTCCACAAACAAGGATGCAATGTTTGATAGATAAGAATCCCAATCAGGAAGACAATGAGATACTTGTAATGAATCACTGGACGTTCTCAATGACTCATCACCATGAGATCAATAGTCTTGTTGAATAGGAATGGTAGGAGCCTCAATTAATAGCTTTGCACAAGGAATCACTAAATGTGAAGGTACATCGACTATCTCTAATGGAGAAGCAGGAGCATCTGAAGAAGCCTCTTCATCCTCATCTAAAGATTCAAAGTATTCCAAATATTCAAACTCCCACATAGTATCTGCATCATAGGGTATTTTTTCTAAAAGATTAAGAGGCACAATAAAATCTAAAATAGGATCATTTGGGCATGGTTGAGTATTAGGATATCCATGTATCTCCCAAATTTTAGTCTAAAGAGTATGAGTGCAATCACAATGATCAATTCCTTTCAAAATGACAACATCAATATGCATTGCAATGTCTCCTTAGACATGATCCATTTTGCAATTCCAAGAAAATTTCTTACTATATGTGCCATGAGGGGGAACAAGATTATACAAATTTGGCAACAAATGAAGCCATCTAAGATGTTTTATGATACAATCTCTCTATTTTTTATAGTTTCCCATTTTCAGCATAATCAAAGTAGGATGAAATGAAAACCCCATAATGAACTATGAATGATCTCCAAAATTACAAAGACAATATCCTTCAATATCAATTAGAAACTCCCAAATATGATATATACTACAAATGAAGTCTTCCCAAACTGATGAAATCTCTCTAGGACTTAGGATGTCCAAGTAATCAGTCAAAATGAAAAATGTGCAAAATACTGAATAAATAATACCTGGTGTTGAATCTAGAAAATGTGCATGGACACATTGATAGAGCTCTTGAATATATTGCAAATGCAACTTGAATCACCAAAATCAGAGATGTGGGATGAAAGTTATGAGCTCAGAGGTCAAAATGAGAGATCTAACTTCAAATTGCTATGATTTGTTCCTGTAGAAAAATCTAGAAAAATGGCCTACACCACTATGAAGTATGTAGAACCAGCTATTCGACAATATCTCATTTGCAAAATTTCAATATTGTGGCAAAAATTTATGGAAAAATGAAAAGAATAGCTATATTATGGTAAATTAGGTACATTGATGGCTAACCAGGCACAAAATTTAAGGATAAAATGGCACAAAAAATTAGCCCCTTGGCACTATCCCTAGGTTCTTCAGATGACCGCAACTATAGAATTTGCAAAAAATAGAGTGTCGCCTAGAGGGTGGTGGCTAAGCGAACCCCGGTGTAAGGAGGGTGGCATTTCTCAATGGCACCACAAACTGTCAAGGAGCCCCCTCGAGCTAACAATATGACTAGGAGAAGAGATTTGGGTCCGGTTGGTAGGAAGAGTAGACCGGCAATCGAAGGTTTTGAAAAAATTGGTGGTAAAAAAAATCACGCGAGAATGGGAGCATGGGCCGACAGGGAATTAAAGAATGATAAGCCCACAGATTTTGGACATAGTAGGTAAGCCAACATAAAGCTATAGACATTAGTGGTAGGAACAACTTTCCAATTTTAAATAAATATTTTTCCCTTGTCAACTAAGTCCACAAAAAAGAATTATAGCTACTGATAAATATTAAAGGCCACCAAATAAATATAATATGCTTGATTTTAATATCCTGATAGAAATTTTGCAATAAGACCAAAAAAAAAGCTAATGAATATTAAAATGCAGACCATATAAAAATTTATATTTTTTTATTCTGCAAAATCATACCATGTACCTAGTGGGTCGTACGACCTGCCGGGTAAATTTTTTTTTGCCTCATGAACAATTGACGTCAAAATAGGGCATATTATATATCAATTTTCATCTCTTAGGCTCTTTGGAAATGATGACGAAGTCCAATTGGCCTCAAAGTGCACCAGAAGCTCTACAACCTCCATATTTTGATTTTCTTCAAACCCTCATAACTTTGGCATAAAATGTCATTTTTGGCAAAACAAAAGTCAATCATGACTTTCTCGATAGCCTTGGACTTGGATGTGAGCTCATATTTTCTCCAACACGCATTGAATTGACCTTCCAAGAAAACCCTAATATGGATACAACCTCAAAAAATCACCAAGATCTTACAACCATAGCTCAATCCTTAGATTTGAGAAGGGTCTTGCAGGCCAGGCTTTGATACCATGTAAGAGTTGAGGATTAGCTTGACACCCAAGAACACCTACACAAATAATGAAAACCTTCTACTAGAGGATATGCAAGAATATGAGCTTGCTTGATATTAAGGCCTCTCAAATGATGAGGTATGAAATATGATAAAGTATGTGTTGACGTGTGTCTTGGCACAACAACATGCAAACAAAATATTGCTACTCTGTTTCTCCTGAAAGAGAAAGATGATCACATGGATATCTCAGCTCCCAAGGTCTTTGTAGTTGGTTCTCAACTATGCTCAATTGGTCAATGTAACAGTAATATTCAAGGGGCCTGCTGGTGTTGAGCTTCTAGACTGTTCTACGATCAAGCATGAAATAAAACCTAATTTAACTGGGGTTTTTAAAGAAACAACAAAAGATAGATCAGAGCTTTGGAAT
The DNA here is from genome assembly GCA_007258455.2 of Sequoia sempervirens. NCBI lineage: Eukaryota > Viridiplantae > Streptophyta > Pinopsida > Cupressales > Cupressaceae > Sequoia > Sequoia sempervirens. The sequence continues at coordinate 136,604 of VDFB02384494.1, forward strand.
AGAAGAGAATGAAAATTCTTCTAACTTAACCAGATTTGCTACCTTTCAAGGGGTTTGTTAACTAAAACTGTAGAACAAAGTAAACTTGTGATTGACACACAACCTTTTTCATTCACAGTGCTAATTCAAATAATGGATTTTAAGTTACCATTTAAATAAAACATAAAATAAGACTTCAATCCCTGAAAGGTTCTCAAATCAAATGATTAACTTAAAACAAATATCATCCTAGAACACAATATGAAGTAGATTAAATCTGATTGCTTCTACTACTAGTGAAACAGATAAGCAATCTTTACAAAGCTGGCACAATCACTAGTGTACAGAGAATCTGTGACTCCAAATTGTTTCCATTCACACTAAGAGAACTTGAAAAATATATTACAGTTAGTACTGAATCTAACTGCTAAACAAGAAGACAAAAGGAGCTCCCATTACTAGGAATCAGGATGCAACTCTATCTCCTTATGTTAACTAACTAACTTCTAGATTTTCTTCTAACTATCTGTTCTAACACTATATCTTCTCTTTTTCTTCCTTCATTTTATCTACCTCTAACTGTCTAACCTTTACAAAGAGGCCAGAATGGCATATATATAGAATGTTAAAAGGAATGCGCTGGCTACTGCTTTAGGGTTTTTCTTTTTTTTACGAAATATCTATTGACTACAAGAGGGTTGGCCCTCAAATCTTTATGAGGAGAGTCAAAACTACATTCAATGTGAAACCTTGCTGTCCATGCTGATGACGGCTTGTTCTAGGAATGATCTGTAGATCTTTTACGGTTGGAGCATTAACTCTTCTGTCTCCGTGTCCATCTTTGAACTCCTTCACAGAGCTACCTTGAATGCTTCGAAGTATCACCATTAATACTGGCCTACCTCTGCTAGTGATCACTACAGCTACCCCTGTGAGTCATAGTTGTTTCTTTCCTTCGGCCTTCCTCATGTTCTGGACCTCTCTGCACGCTGACCACCCTCTGGAAATAGCATCAGGCCTCCCTTTAGATTTGAACATTTCACCCAAGCCGATCCATTACCTTTGGATCTCAGAAGGAATCCATCCCGCTTGCATTCTGTGGGTCTTCCCTCGTGGGAACAGTTAATCGGTCAAACTATCGCCAGTCAGTCCTCTTAGCCTCTTCTGATTGGTCAGATATACGCCACGCGAGCTTCTCAAGTGGTCAAAGCTAGTTCGAATGGCATCGCATGTCGGTGAGACACTAATCATGTCTCCCCGATGTGATTATATCACTTTTAGCAACTATCGACATAACATTAGACAGTCGGCAAGACGTTTTGGTGAGCTGTGGAAGTCATATTGAGCTCGTGAAAACCATCGGCAAGACAGTCGCTAGTTGGTGGGACATCATAGCGAACCTCAGGATCCTTCAGCGATCACATTTTTCATGACGGGGAGACTATCACTTGTCGCTGTGACCTCATGGTGAAGTCTTCCTTATCTCCCAATGGGCCCATTCTCATGTCGAGGAGATTTCATCGTTTCGAGGAGATCTTACCCCAAACTCCTCTTCTCTACCAAGCCCCTCTTTGTTATCAGCAAGACCAACGCACTTGGGAAGACATCTCCCCGAGTCCATCCTTACTCCCCAAGCTTGAGTCCTTTTGCTTTGGTGTGACTTTCTTTCTTCACCAAGACCTTTTGGCGAAGGCACGATCCTTTGCCGAGCTCCATTTCTTTCGGTGGGGTCCCCTTTCTGTCGGCAGGATATTCCATGGTCGAGGAGACATCATAGTGACCCTTTTGTTTTCTCTTCGAGCCCATTCTATTTTGGTGAGACTCTTTGTAGTTGCCCAGACCTTATGGTGAAGGAAAAATCATTTGCCGAGCTCAATTTCCTTCAGTGGGACCTCCCTTCATGTCGGCATGACTTTCCGTGGTCGGGGAGACCTCCTGATGATGCTATCATCCTTCGCCATGACCATTCCCCCATCGCCCAGACTATGGATCATCGGCGAGACCTTTCACCGAACTCATTTCCTTTCACCGAGACATCTCTATTGGCGAGACCTCTTGCCGAAGCCACTCCATTTCACCAATACCGTTTTACTTCGGCAAGAGTTCACCCCATCGATGAAACATCTTGCCGAAGCCACTTTTTTGTCGGCGAGCTTCCTTTGTGTTGCTGAGACTTCCTTCGATCGGTGAGACTTTACATCGACCAAGGCTTTCTTTCTCCGAGCGCAAAATTTCTCTAGGCTCCTCCTACCTTTTTGACGAGACATATGCTAATCGGCCAGACCTCCTGCCAAAGGAAAAATTATCACTGAGACTTAACCCCTTTCGGAAAGATGTTATGCCGAATTCAAAATCTTTTGGAAAGGGCTCCTTCGGTTAGCGAGACATATAAAGACTCTCGGCGATGAGAAGTTTGGGTGACTGATGAGCCCTCTTTTGGATAGAACACACAGCCAGTCGACAAGACAGTTGGAGAGTCTTGCCGACTTTCTCCTTAAAGGAAATTTATGATCAACTGGATTGAAGAATGCTTTGCAACTGAGTTCCCTTGGCAAATATCATCCTGTGTGTGATTTAATCCTGCAAAAGAAAGGTCCGCATTAGTCCTTAGAAGCAAATAAGACATACTATAATAAATCCACCATTGCTTATAATTATTTCATTGAATTCCTAGCAAGAAGAAAACCAACTTAGGCTGAGATAGAACCAAAATTAGATCAGACAGAACAAAAGACAAGCAGGTAGAAAACTAGAAGGAACCCCAAGAGCAAAGCAAATAAACAAAAGCAACAAAAGAAAAAGAAAGGGGGACCCATTTTATTCCAGAATAAAATGGGGTGGTTATACAGGGCATAACAAATGGTGACTCGACTGGGAAAATGGTTTAACCATTTTCAAGAAGCTGAAGGATTCAGCTACCCAAAACTCTTGGTTCATGAATATCAAAACTCCAGTTGGGTTAGTTATAACAACCAAGGTTGAGCTAGAATCTCAAACGTAAATCAACACTAGCTACCCTTGAGTCTATGTGTGTGCTTGATAGTGCATCATCCTTTTATAAAGTTTTCTTCATATTTGAGACAACAATGTGCAAGATTTGGGCTACATGAGTTGATTTCCTTTTGTGCAATGATATCCTGGGCATTGCTCTGCTTCCAGTCAGGCGTCCATGGCCCCAACAAAGATACCTCTAGTTTTCTTATAGCATTGCTCCACTGCTAGTCAGGCATCCATAGCCCCGGTAGAGATACTAGAATCACCCATTCATATTGAATCCTTTTTCTATTTAGATAATTCTTTTCCTTTCTCTCTTTTTTTTTTTCTTTCTTTCAGATATTTCATTTAGTTCCTTTTCAATATGTCAAATGTTTAAAATCTGATCTGGGTTGAAAACTACCATGGACCTCATAACAACACTTGGGAGATCATATTTTTCACTCAAATCTTACAACACTATCACCCTAGGAAAAATATACCGATACAAAGGAGATGATCTTAATGATTTGTGGCAGATTCGGAGGAGCTAACGGAATTTATTTACTTGGCACCTTGTTTTCAAGACCTTCCACAACCCTTATTGAAAATGGACATGAAACAAAGAGTTTAGGACAAAATCATCCAATCGAAAAGCTTGAAAATATCCAAACCATTGTTCTTGTTGTGACCATAGTATGCTTTAGATAACAACCCACAGTTTTAGATGGAAAGGAAAGATCAACCCCAAAGAACAAAACAAAACATAAACCAAAACAAGGGAAACAGAAAGACAAAAAGGAAAGACAAACAAACAATCAGCAAACTATTTACAAACAAAGAGTGAATTACTTACACAAAGAGCAGCAGATTATTTACAAGCAGAAACACAAACTATTTACATAAATACAAATTATTTACAAACAGGAGACAAATAAATTATTTACATAAAGAACAATGAATTACTTATATGCAGAACATAAATTAACAAGCTTTATGACTCAAAATAGTGCTTGAGAAACTGCCCGTTGATAGGCAAGCGAACAGGTTCTCTAGTTAAGCTATTCAGTCTGAAAGCATTTTCCCCCAGGATCTCAGCAATCTGATAAGGACCTAGGCAGAGTATGTCAAATTTCTGGTGACTGCCTTTCTTTTCACTGGCTTTATCCCATAACAATACAAGGTCAGATATCCTAAAAGCTTTGATTTTGGCTCTTCTGTCAAACCAACGTTTGACAACAGCTTGGTGCTTAAAGAATTGTTGCAAGGCATCATCCCTCTCTTCCTCTAATTTCAACAGAGTAGCTAGTCTGACTTCTATCCTATTGTCACTAGAATAGAATTTTTGCATGAACTCAAGGATAGGTATTTGCAGATGGATAGGGAACACGGGCTCTTGTCCATATACCAGCTTGAATGATGAAGTTTTTAAAGCAACATTGATCCTAGTCCTATCCGCCCATAATGCAAATCTCAGCTGGGTATGCCAGTCCCTAGGTTTGTTTTCTAACAACCTTTTGATTACCCCTAAGAGGTTCTTATTGGTTGATTCTGCAACTCCATTTCCTTGTGGGTAATAATTTGAAGAGTATTTTAAAACAATTTTGTGAGCATATGCCCATGAAATGAATTCAGCTAAAGAAAAGGAAGAGCCATTGTCACATACCAACGCGAAGGGTACCCCAAACCTTGTAGTGATGCATTCAGTGAGGAACTTAATCACTACCTTTGTTGTGCTATTTTTGTAGGATATAGCCTCGGTCCACCTTGTGCAGTAGTTAGTGGCAGTCGGAATGAACTTGTGTCCTGCAGAAGAGTTCGGGTTGATTACCCCAATAAAGTCCAGTCCCCATTGGGAAAATGGCCTTGCCTCATAGCCAGGTTGCAATGGCATAGCTGGATGGCGTTCCCTTGATGCAAAAATTTGACATATATGGCATGTTCTCACATGCTGATGGGAATCTTTGAACACACAGGACTAGTAATAACCAGATATGAGGATCTGGTGTGCCAATGAATCTACAAAACCATGACCGGTGCCATGTTTCCCATGGAACTCAGAGATCACATGCTTAGCCTCTTGGTGATCAAGGCATCTTAGGTACACTCCTTTGAAATTCTTCCTGTATAGCAACCCTCCTTTGATCATGTAATGAGAACTCTTCATTCTTAGCACTCTCCTTTGAGTTGAATTCATCCCCTCTGGACATCGATTATTGAGCATAAAATAGACAATATCAGCATACCAGGGGTCACTAGAGAAAGACTGGATGGTGTATTGCTGACAAATGATGTTGTCACCAGCACTTGCCATGGACTTAGACAAGCTTGTTCCTCTGACAAGTCTCATGGGGTGTATTTCTAGATTGAACTCTAGCAGGATGGCCATCCACTTCCCTCTTCTTTCTCCTAGCTCGCTCTGCATGAGTAGGGACTTCACAACAGTGTCAGGAACTACAACAATGACTTGACTTCGGAGGATGTAATGCCGGAACTTCTTGACAGCCCAAACCAGCATGAAAGCTTGCCTCTCGAGTGGTGGGTATTTAATCTCAGCATTTTTGAAGGGAGAGCTCATGAAAGAAATCGGTCTCTCCTATGCCTCTTCTCTTTGTTGAGTTAAGACAACCGCACATGAATGATCAGAGGCAAAAGAATAGATATAAAATGGTCTCTGGTAGTCTGAGCTAGTGAGAATGGGCGCTTCTGAAGTTGATCTCTTGACTTGTGAAAATGCGCCCTTTGCCTCTTCTGTCCACTCTATCTTGGCGTCCTTTTTCATCATTTCATTCAGTGGTTTCACGATTTCAGCAAAGCCCATGATAAACCTTCTCACAAAGTTGATTTTCGAAGAAGGATCTCATCTCTTTCTTGCTCCCTAGTCTGGTGATCTTTAGAATGGACTCAACTCGATCTAGGTCGATTGATATTCCCCTTTCAAAAATTATATGTCCCAAAAGCTTCCCTTTTGAAACTCTGAACACACACTTTTTGGGATTCAAGGAGATGCCATACTAGATACATCTTTGAAGAACTTTGGCTAAGTTGACAACATGGTTCAATCGATCCTTGGAGAATATTGTTAGGTCATCCATATAAACAATAATGCACTTACCAATTAGATCCTTGAATGCTATATCCATGGCATGCTGAAAGGTTGCCCCTGCATTTATTAGACCGAATGGTATCCTCCTGTAAGCAAATGTTCCCCATTTTGTAGTGAAAGTTGTCTTCATTCTGTCTTCTTGGTTAACCATTACCTGATTGTATCCAGAGTAACCATCTAGGAAGGATATCATTTGAGATCCATTGACTATCTGCAATACTTCATCCAGAGAAGGGAGTGGATAGTTATCCTTTTCTGAAGCTCTATTCAGATTTCTGAAGTTGACACATAGCCTAATCTCTCCATTCTTCTTGCGAACTGGGACTAAGTTAGCCACCCATGTTGAATGGCGTACAAGGAAGATTATCCTTGCAGAGAGCAATTTCTGGACCTCCTTATAGATCAATGGTTCAATCAGGGCATTGACAGGGCGCTGCTTCTGTCAGAAGGGTTTAGCTTCGGGCTTCAAAGGAATAGTGTGAATCATAATAGAGGCATCAAATGTCTTTATGTCTTCATATCCCCAAGTAATTGCAGAAATATCTTTCTTAAGTACCATCAATATGTCTTTTCTGATTGCCTCAGGACAGGCTTTCCCTATATAGATATTCTTCTCAGGGCCAGAATCAGCTAAGTTAACCGTCTCGTATTCGCCTCCTTTATCTTCAACTGATATCTTTTCTCGAGCCCTGGGGTCTAAGTCAAAAATCCTTTCTAGGGCCACCATCCCCTTGGGAATGTTATTATTCTTCAAATCAAGGACCCCCTCTGTATCATAAACTTCAGGGCTCCAATCCCCTTGATCCTTGTTGGACTCATTAATGATTTTTCCTTCAAAAACATCTGAACTTGCTAGAAAAGCCAGAATATGTCGATCATCATCAAAGACTTGAAAGTTCTTGATATTATCAGGAACTGCAGGGGTGGAAATTAATTCCACGAAGAATTTCTCGAGCTTGGAGCCTTGCATAGGTTCCAGGGTGCTTGCAGCAACAACCAATGAATCAGCTACCTAATTTTCTTCTCTAGGGATTAAGCTAATCCCAAAGGAATCAAAGTCCTCAATTAGGTTCCATACCCGATTTCTATAAGCTGCCAGCCTTCTATTGTGACATGTTTATTGGTTGCGCACCTGCTTGATGACAATTTTTGAATCTCCTTTGACCACCAGGGTAGTGACCTTCTTCTTATGTGCAAACATCAACCCCCAAGCTAGAGCTTCATATTCTGCTATGTTATTAGTGCATCCAAATTGCAGCCTGTAAGAGGCAAAGAAAGTTTTCCCTTTCGGGTTGGTTAGCTCAATCCCAACTCCACAGCCTGTTTTGGATTTAGATCCATCAAATGTAAGGGTCCATATCTGATTATGATCTGGGGTTGGTCCTCTTAGAGTTTTTGTAGGCATTCGGATAGGGTCAGCCAGAGGTGGGGCTCGTTGATCTTTGGCATTAGATATAGGGAAAAGATGCCCTTTGAGTTCCTTAGGTATACTTTCCAATTCTTGCTCAGTTATATCACATAACTTATGGCTATCCTTTTGACAATCACCTATGCTTTTGGTTAACCGCTTGGGTTTTGGTACATTTGTGGGTGAAGGGGTTTCAAACAGACCTAGGGGTTGCTCCTCATCAATATGCTAATTCAGAGATGTATTTGGGGTAGGTTCAGTTTGAGGAGGAAATTCCTCTGAAGATATCCTATTCCTGGTTAACATCACTGCTTCCTTGGCTTCAAACGAGAAGTGATCTGCAGCTTTCTCAAAATTCCTTGGGCTAATCTTTTCAGCTTGGGGAACATAATTTAAAGTGTCAATACAGGGTTGACAAGTCAATTCAGAGTGGTTTTGATAATGTACCCTGCACCAATTAGGGAGTAAAAGGCTTTGTAAATCGGTGTATTCCCCTAAGATCAACTGATCTTGTTGCAGCTTCCTGATCAAGGCACACTGATTTTCATTAATCAAGGGATTAGGGAACTTTTGTCTTGACATGTCTTTAGCATTGAGAACCGAGAAGGTTAGAATTTCCTCTCTTTTGTAAACCCCTATCTCAGTTTCAAAATAGGCTACCTCATTTGGGAAATCATATTCAGTGATGATATGCTTAAGGCAAGGCTCACTTTCAATCCTAATCTAAGTAGGAATCCCTCTCCATGGTAGCCACATATGTGAAAATTCAAGGGAAAGATATCTTCCCTAGACTTTTCATCAGATCTCTGCTCAACAGCATACCATAAGTCTCAGGAATGTCTGCTACTTGAATATATATGTTGGTTAGGATCCTAGGGTCTGACCCTACTTGCACATGTATGTTTCTTAATTCCCCCACTACATTAATCTTTGTCTTGTCAAGTTGAATGACCTTATTATTCGTTTCTACAGGGTTCAATCCCAACTTCTTGCATATGGAAAATGGCATAACATTGCCTGAAGCCCCTGAATCTAACAGACAATTATGTAGGTTCTTTCCACAAATTCTTAAACTCAAAAGAAATGGTGGAGTACCTACCTTGTTTCTGTACAAGGTTGCATTCATGTCCCTAGCAAGTGCCATCTTGTTCTTTCCTTTTGATTTGTTAGCTTGCTCCAAAGCTTTCAGTGCTATCTCCCTTTGGACAGGGCACCACTTTAAGATGTCAAAATATGACAGAAATTTTTTGTTTTTGCATCTTAGAAACAATATCAAATTCTGAGTTATGGTTTATAATGCTTTTAAAAATAACAGAGGAATTACCTTTGTTGTGAAGGTAAAATGGACCATTTGGTGGAGGGTTATTATCAACACTTTGATTTGGAGGCACCATGTGATTAGGTGGTGCTGATGTAGTGAATGGACCTTTATTTTGATTCCTTAGGAAGTGTCCTCCTTTTGTCTGAAAAGCTTGGGCATCATACATGTCTTCCTCTGGTCCATTCTCACTTTGCATTGGGAATGAGGGCTCTTCTTCAAAGAGGTCATAAGCCATTGTAGTATCCATTAAGTCACCTCCTTTCTTTGAATTCCCCTGGAATGTGTGGGCATCTTCGTGTGCCATCTTGACAACTTTCTCCATCTTAGGGTAGTTTACCTTAGAATGGGTCGCAGTATCATGCAACCTACACCAGTTAGTCATGAAATTAAGGTCGGCCACATTTTAAATATGTGACCTCTCCTCATTAACTTGATAATTATGAGGAACTCCACCATTGTTAGGCCCTGTGTTCCATTGTCGGTTGTTATTTGTTCTCTGGTTGTATCCTCTGTTTTGGCTTTGATAACCTCTTTGGTTGTAGTTGTTGTTATTCTGATAGGTACCCTAGTTGTTATTGTTCTGATTGGGGTAATTACCTTGGTTTTGAGGGTGGTTTAACCTAAGCTGAGCCATGTCATTTGTGACTTGAGACAGTGTCTTCTTTAAGGTCTCTACCTCAGTTGTAAGTTGAATTGTCTTTTCACTTTCCACACTCTTAGCAACCAATGGCTGACCACCATGATTTGGTGTTCCAATTTGGTTATGATGACCATGGGAACTTTGAGGAGCATGTGGTTGTTGGGAGAAGTCAGGAGTCCCACTAACAAAGAATGGAACAGGTGGCTGAGTTTGCAATTCAGATACAGGCCCATAGTGGGAAGGAGATATTCCTGGGACAGTATTGAATAGAGGGGTACGACTATGCATCTGATATCCTATTGGAGGGAAACCTCCTTTTAGACCCTCTTGTTGAGAACTAATTGGTTGTTGCAGCTTGATAGCTAAGTGATAAACTTTGGATAGAGAATCAATATCAGCTGGTTGATAAGTCCTCTGCAGGAACAAACCTAGCGCAGGGTCTATAACCCTAAAGTATGCTTGAATGGCACTATTCTTAGTAACTAGGTAGGGGTCCTGCAGTCTCCTATACATCTGTTGAAACCTAGTATTGAATAAGGGTAGGAATTCACATGGCTCTTTCCTAATGGTAGCAAACTGGTGGTATAATAGAGCTGGATCCACATAGATTCTGAACTAATTGATGAAAGAATTTTCCAGGTCTGTCCATCTCAGAATAGAACGCTGAGAAAGATTAAGATACCAGTTGTATGCCATATCCCCTAGGGAATAAGGAAACAACCTACAAACTACATCATGGTGAGCTATTTGAGCCCTAGTATAAGCATCCTTAAAGGCTTGTATATGTTCTTCAACACTCCTTGATTCACCATGAATGTACTTAGGACAAAATTTCTTAGGGTTCTTAGGCAGGTCATGAAAACCTCCAGGAATAGTCCCTAAGGGAGAGGGATTATTCTAAAAGAACGCCATTGGGGGTGGTGGTGGTTGAGCCAGCTATTGTATGGGTTGAACCAGCTGTGATGACAATTGAGATGGACTGGATGGTGGATTGATAGGTATCCACTGGGGTATTGGTGAAAAGCCTGGTGGAGTGAGTGGAGCTGACAAGGGTGATATGATAGTTGCCCCAATTTTGTGACTCTTGTGTCTTATTGGGGTCTTGAGTTCTATCAAAGGTGGTGGGTTTTCAGCTAATCGGAGAACTTTATGGGACCTTTCTGGGGAGGAAAGTCCAACTTTATCCAGTTTTCCCTTCTAGGCCCTCCTAGTGCCAATTTCTGTTGATGTGTGTCTTGGCACAACAACATGCAAACAAAATATTGCTACTCTGTTTCTCCTGAAAGACAAAGATGATCACATGGATATCTCAGCTGCCAAGGTCTTTGTAGTTGGTTCTCAACTGTGCTGATGTTCCTCAATTGGTCAATGTAACAATAATATTCAAGGGGCCTGCTAGTGTTGAGCTTCTAGATTGTTCTACGATCAAGCATGAAATAAAACCTAATTTAACTGGGGTTTTTAAAGAAACAACAAAAGATATATCAAAGCTTTGGAACATAAGAGAATGGAAATTCTTCTAACTTAACCAGACTTGCTACCTTTCAAGGGGTTTGTTAACTAAAACTACAGAACAAAGTAAACTTGTGATTGACACACAACCTCTTTCATTCACAGTGCTAATTCAAATAATGGATTTTAAGTTACCATTTAAATAAAACATAAAATAAGACTTCAATCCCTGAAAGGTTCTCAAATCAAATGATTAACTTAAAACAAATATCATCCTGGAACACAATATGAAGTAGACTAAATTTGATTGCTTCTACTGCTAGTGAAACAAATAAGCAATATTTACAAAGCTGGCACAATCACCAGTGTATAGAGAATCTATGACTCCAAATTGTTTCCATTCACACTAAGAGAACTTGGAAAATACATTACAGTTTGTATTGAATCTAACTGCTAAACAAGAAGACAAAAGGAGCTCCCATTACTAGGAATCAGGATGCAACTCTATCTCCTTTTGTTAATTAACTAACTCCTAGATTTTCTTCTAACTATCTGTTCTAACACTATATCTTCTCTTTTTCTTCCTTCATTTTCTCTACCTCTAACTGTCTAACCTTTACAAAGAGGCCAGAATGGCATATATATAGAATGTTAAAAGGAATGCGTTGGCTACTACTTTAGGTTTTTTTTTTTTTCTACGAAATATCTATTGACTGCAGGAGGGTCGGCCCTCAGATCTTTCTAAGGAGAGTGAAAATTGCATTCAATGCGAAACCCTACTATCCATGCTGATGATGGCTTGTTCTAGGAATGATCTGTAGATATTTTGCGGCTGTAGCATTAACTCTTCTATCTCTGTGTCCATCTTTGAACTCCTTCACAGAGCTACCTTGAATGCTCTGAAGTATCACCATTAATATTGGCCTGCCTCTGCTAGTGATCACTACAGCTGTCCCTGTGAGTCATAGTTGTTTCTTTCCTTTGGCCTTCCTCGTGTTCTGGACCTCTCTGCATGCTGACCACCCTCTGGAAACAGCATTGGGCCTCCCTTCAGATTTGAACATTTTGCCCGAGCCGATCCATTACCTTTGAATCTCATAAGGAATCCAAAATCTAAACCATGCCATGCAAATCCATCCATTTTTCAATTTGAGAAGAGAGGGTTTGAGAGGGAGAGAGTTTTTAAAAAATGATTGAAAAGAGAAGACCAAGACTCAAGTATTTTTCTTTATGCCTTTTTCATTTCTATTTTCATTTTCACTTATTTTATTTCTTCATTTTTTTTAAATTTCTCGTATTGCAAAATAAAACTTTCCAATTGAACTAAATGTCTATTTCATTCATTTTTCAAATGCAATTAAAATAATACCATTCAATATTTTCCAAAACAATTCAAATAATTTAATCAATTTTTCCGAAGCCACTCATTTTTTTTTAATAACAGTTTAACTAATTGCAATTATTTAAATAACATTCCTAATGGAAATTAAATAATGTTTCTAATTTTTTTTTCTTTCCCAATTTCTTGATTCTCAATGCATTAGGCACTATTCACATGTAAAATTTTATTTTTAAAAATACAATTACATGCAAATGGGAAATAAAAAACCATAATAAAATGACACATTTATGGGTTTTTCACAACACATAGATACATGAACCACCACTAGTTCAAATCTAAAAATACGAATAAACATGGCCCATATCACACTTAGTTGAGTTCAACAGTGACTACCAATGTTCACATAAGCCCAAAGTAGCATCTTTGATATAACCACTGTTAAGCAGTAACTTAGACTTACATATTAGGTGGAGAAATAACCTTGTACATATACCCACTCAATGCACAAGTCAAGTATACTTGCTTAATATATAATAGCCAAAGCACATAAAAATAATCTAATGGGGTTCAACTCATATAAATGTTAAATCAAAATACTGTTGCAAGAATGGAAAAAGGAATGAAGGTGTTGTCATTGATGACAACTAGTCAATTGGTTATCTACTAGTTGTTGTTGGATATATATGTTGAGGATATTGAGAAAACTATATTAAAGGAAGTTTACATGTATTCAGTTGTTTCTCAAGATGATGATCCAATATTTTCCCCTATGTTTGTGTAGTTCAGATATGTTGGTCATGGTTGCTGAAGGTTTCTATATCCAAATGTTTGGCTATTGGTTCATTATGAAGTTCAAGTTGTGTTCACCAATTGTGAACTGTTGGCATATGGCTTCTAGTGTTGTCATTGATTTAAACCTAAGTCATTGATCCGGTCTACACTTTAGTATATGTCCATATCAGGAGATAAAGTAAAGAACATGGTATCCCATTGAAGTTGAGTTTGTCGATCCATATGCATTACCAAATTATCAGTTTGGGTTGTGGATCTCAGGGAAGGTCATTGGGTATCTGGAATATCTTATTCTTGAGTTTTGTGTCGTCGCATCAATTGGTGTATGAGTTAGGAGATCTAGTTGATTGATTTTATGTTTAACAGTGCTAGAAGGCTGACTAAGTGAATGTGACGTGTTGCAAATGTTCAAGGCAAAATTGTTTGAAGTATTTTTGGGTTTGAGGATTTTGTTTTGGGTCCTCACTATGCTGTGGCTGACTTTGGCTGATGCGCATTGAAAAATTATTTGAGATTTGAGCCGATAGTTTGTAAATATTTTATATTTTGTTGGAGCCAACTTGAAGCGATTAAATCTGTAGTAGCGGATATATATATAAGCAATCATTTATATCATTTTGGGGTGCGAATTGAGTGTACAAAGTATGTTGCAAAATTCAGAAGGATAGTAGAGTGACTATGCACTGTTTCTCTTGTGCATAAAAGGATTTGTGCTATGAATGAAAGCAGATAGATCAACAAAGAAGAATCAAACAAGCAGATCAAGAATGCGACTGATGAGCTTAACTAGAACTGTAATCAGGCATTACTAGATTCTAATCTCCCAGTTCAAATCTTCTGGATGTGATTCAAATCCTTGTAAGACAGTGAGTCTTCTTTTTGTATATGAGTAGTGAGCTCTAGGCAGTGTGCCTGAATACTTGTGCATTCCTCATTTGTAAACAACTTATATTTGAGTACTCAAATTGTGGATTGACCTCCACCGTGGTTTTTACCTTAACAGGGTTTCCGCGTAAAAATCCTTGTGTTACGATTTTGTGGATGATTGCTTTATGTTCTTGCATCTTTCTTTTGGTTCAATGTTGTAAGTGGTTTAAAGATCAAATTAATAAAGTTAAATTTTGCAGAACACTGATTCACCCCCCCTCTCAGTGTTCCCTGATTCCAACAATTGGTATCAAAGCCTAGTTCCTCAGAAGAATTTTAATAGCTTGAGGTGGATCTTGGAATGTAATGGACTTTGGTAGTCTTCAATAGCAAATTTTGGTGGTACTTGATGATCTTGATCAGTCCAAAGCAAAAGTTCAAGAATTGAATGCAAGTCTTAAGGATGCTGAGAAATTCATTCAGACATCAAGGGATTAGATTATTAAATCCAGGGAGAAGAGAAAGGATCTTTATGACTAGATTAAGCAAAAAGACATCAAAAGCATGGATGGTGTTCACCTGAATCAAACCTTGAAGGAAATAACTGAAGAATGTGAAAAACTTACCAGAGACAATGCTACCCTAAAGCATGAGATGGAATCTATGGTGATGAAGTTGACTAAGGAGATTGAAGAGAGAAAGAAGAATCAGGAGAATCTTTCTCAGTCCTTAAAATAAAGATCTGATGAATGCAACATAATTAATGGAGGATTCATTCAGTTGGAGATTGAACTGCAACAATCTAGAAACAATGAAGAAGAGTTTTAAAGACAAATTATGATTCTCAGGGATGAACTTGCTACTGCAAATGAATACAAGGAGAAGTTCAAGATTAGCTCAGTTAAGCCTGATGAGCTGACTCAAGGTCAGAAGAATAGAAATGACTTGCGAGGTCTTGGATATGAGAAAGGAGAAAGTTTCAGATTTGGACAAAGGAATTTCAGGCAAGGAAATCAGATTAACAAAGCAAAAAGGCATCTGACAAGACAACCTAATGCTCAAAAGTTTAATGGATACCATTTTTCTTGCAATAAATTTTGTCATATGGCTACTCAATGTAGAAGTAAAATGAAATCAAGTGATCCATCATTCTCCAGTCAATGTTTCAATTACAATAAGTTTGGTCATAAGTCAATTGAATGCAGAAATATGTCAAACAACTCTGTCAATAGAAGGAATGGTAAATGCTATACCTGTGGAAGACTTGGGCATATTGCTAACCAGTGCAAATAAAGAAGAAATCAATGGAATGACTGGTCTGGATAAGGAAATGTTGTGTGTTACAATTGCAACAAATACGGTCACATTGCAAGATTTTGTAGAAACAAAAATATGGATAGAAGAGGTCTGGAATACAAAGGCAGAAATATGTAGAAAGATGATAAAGGGAAATGGAAAGTGATTGTGGATGAAATAAGAGATCAAATGAAGAAGACATGATTAAGAAAGAGAAAGTATGATGTAGGAAATGGTTCCGTACCAGAATCTGGTGCTGGTAATTCCTTTGGGAATTAATTTCAGGCCATTGGCCTAGGGGGAGTTTTTCAAGAAAATCCTTTTTCCCCTTATCGGTAGTTGGTGCCAAAATGCGGCAGATTGTCAACAGTTGTATTAATAATTTATAGATTCATTTTAAAACACTCGTAGAGAAATTCAAGAAATTGAAGGTCTGCAAAAGAATTTTTCTCGTTGACTAAGAAAATAGGGTGAGCACTCTGCAACAAAATTTCCAAAGAGTGAAGATAATTGAGCACAAAACCCTAATCCATTAGGTACTTCAATTGTATTGAGAAATTTTTGTTTAATTTGGTGTGCGGTTGAATAAATTCTTTGGTAGAATCAAGAAATGAGTACATAAGGTAAAATGGAACAAATCAAAGGAATGATAAACCTAGATGATATAGCAATGAGAAGATTAGAGTTGTAAGAAACATGTCGCTTGATGAATTGAAATGGCTGAAAGAAGCAAAACACAAAAGCTTGGATATTTGGAGTGAATTTCCCTATTTTGAAAACACATAAATCATTGAGTTTATTTTGGAAAAATTGAATGGCGATAGTCTAACTCTAGATAAACCTTACCATATCTTGAAAGAAGTGATTGGAACTATAACTGGGTTATGCAAAGTTGGGGATGTTCCGAGAAAGAATTCAATCCAAAGTAAATAAGTCAAAACCCTAACTGGAGTAACTGGAGATCAAAGGGAATTAATAATCTCAACAATCAGAGATTCAGTGACAAGGTACATTGCACATGGAGTATCTTACAAAATATTTTTTAGAAATAGAGAAGGTGCAACTTCAGTAGGTGTTGTTTACATTTCACACAAGTTGATAATGGAAGATCAGGATTTTGACCTTCGTGGATTACTGAAAGATCAACTGATGGAGAACGTACAATTGACAAAGATGACAGATTAACCTTTCAAAATATGAAACTTTTTAAAGGTTTTCTAGGAAAGTTTGGCTCAATTGGTATTTCCATTCCATAATCCCTCATCAAGATTATCAATCAGACATCTAAAAACAACAACATGATCATAATCACTGAGATTGCAGTAGAAGCATGGAAGAAGTTTCTTCCGGAGATGAAGGAAAAATACAAAATAATTTTCTAACACAAGTAGCAGCTGTATTTCTTCAAAATTTTGAACTATTTTTTGAATAAGCAAGTTTTTTTTTGGCTTCACTCCAAAAAGGAATACTGTAGGAAAATATTTTTGTCATTGATGTCAAATGGGGAGAGAGAGTAGTGAAAAAATTCCTTATCAAATTCAGGGGGAGTTGTGTCAGCTATGACTTTTTGAAGTCTTGAAGGATTGCAGTATGTTGGTTCTGACACTTAGTAATTTTTCACTAAGTGTTGCCATCAATGCCAAAGGGGGAGATTGTTGGAATATGGCTTCTGGTGTTGTCATTGATGGCAACCTAAGTCATTGATCTGGTCTGCACTTCAGTATCTATCCATACCGGGAGACAGAGTAAAGAATAGGGTATCCGAATGAAGTTGAGTTTGTTGATCCATATGCATTACTAGATTATTCATTTTGGTTGTGGATCTCTAGGAAGGTCGTTGGGTATCGGGAATATCTTATTCTCAATTTTTGTGTTGTTGCATCAATTGGTGTACGAGTTAGGAGATCCAGTTGATTGATTTTTTGTTTAACAGTGCTAGAAGGCCGACTAAGTGAATGTGGCATGTTGCGAATGTTTGAGTAAAAATTGTTTGAAGTATTTTAGGTTTTGATATTTTTTTTGGGTCCTCGCTATGCTGTGGCCGACTTTGGTTGATGTGCATTGAAAATTATTTGAGATCTAAGCCAAAATTTTGTAAATATTTTATATATTGTTGGATCCGACTTGAAGCGATTAAATCCTTAGTAGCAAATATATATAACCGATCATTTATATTATTTTGGGGTGTGAATTGAGTGTGTGAAGTATGTTGTGAAATTCAAAAGGATAGTAGAGTGACTATACATAGTTAATCTTGTGCATAAAAGGATTTGTGATGCGAATGAAAGCAAACAGAGCAACATGGTTGAATCAGGCAAGCAGATCAAGAATGCAACTAATGAGCTTAATCAGAACTATAATTAGGCATTAGCAGATGCTAATCTCTCATTTCAAATCTTCTGGATGTAATTCAAATCCTTGTAAGATAGTGAGTCTTATTTTTGTATCTAAGCAGTGAGCTCTAGGTAGTGTGCCTGAATGCATGTGCATTCCCCATTTGTAAAACACTTATATTTGAGTAGTCAATTTGTGGATTGACCTCCACCATGGTTTTTCCCCTAACAAGGTTTCCACGTAAAAATCCTTGTGTTATGATGTTGTGGATGATTTCTTTATGTGCTTGCATCTTTCTTTTGGTTCAATGTTGTAAGTGGTTTAAAGATCAAATTAATAAAGTTAAATTTTGCAAAACACTGATTCACCCCCCCTCTCAGTGTTCCTTGATTCCAATAGTGAACTGTTTTTATTTTTTTTTCTGGTTGAGGTCTAGGAGAAAAGTTTCTGGTTCAGATTTCTCTTTGATGAAGTCTTTTGACTTGCAGTTCTAGAGTTAAGATGTTCTGATTGCATTGAAGATATTTTTTGTTTTTGGAAGTTTTGAGCTTAATTGTTTTATGTGTTTTACACTGGTTTCTCTGACTGTGTGTTAAGCACTATCTTCGAAGTTAATGAAGCATGTTGGATCTATTTTGGGTCCCGATGAAGCATGTGTTTGGGTTTCCCTCATTCTAATTCCACCCTAGGATGTTTCGATGCTGACCTAATTTGAATTTGAAGTTGGATGGATGACTTTGTATCTTTTTCAAGGTTGGAGATAGTATAAATACAAGATGAGCTATTAATGATAAATATAGTAAAGACAAGAAGGAAGATAAGTGAAAAAGTAGACATGATATTGATGCTATTCAAAAAGTGTGTGTGGCTGATCATTGCAAAGCTTAAAGCTGAGTTACCGGATGCAGTGAGAAGAAGGTGAACTCTATCATTCATGCAAGTTGATCAAGTGACTGTGGTAGAATCCTTTGTTGCATTGGGATTGTTTTCTCTCTATAACAAGTCTTCTTTGTATCTCTTCGGTAGTGAGCCCTCCGAGTTGTATCCCTTTTGGATAGTGAGTCCTTGTTTTAGACAGTGAGTCCTTATTTCAAGCAGTGATCCTTTTTGTAATCAGTTTTGATATTCTCTATAGTGTGAGTTAATCCTCATCGCGGTTTTTCCCTCATTGTATTTTCCATGTCAATCAGGTGTTGTTATGTTTATGTGTTGGATTTGAGTTTCTGCATTGGCATTTGAAGATTAATCATTTAATTAGTTTTAAGTATTAGTTCTGATAATTAATTTGAAGGTTAAAATCTGTGACAATTGATTCACCCCCCTCTTAGTTGTCCTATTCAACAAATACATATATTTATATCATGAAATAAATCATTATGATAACCAAACAACATAATACATGCATCTCAAGGAAGACAACATTAATAAAAATATATCAACTCCTCACAAGGCACTTGGCTCAATTTCATGCATAGATCTCAGTGAAATGAAAATAATAGTGAAACAAAGTCTATAAATGAAAATTATAAAGCCGAAACACCAATAAGCACTCAAATAAACAAGTAACAACATAACTTATACATCCCCTAATACATAGTAAAAAATAATATCGAAACCAAGACATCTCAAGGCAAAAAATGGGAGGGCATTATATTTTGTTCTTTGTAATGCTTCTAGAATAAGAGAATGTGAGAGATATGAGAGATGAAGAAAAATGGATGCAAATGAATGGCTTTAAATACAAGCACATAAAACCAAATTATACAAAAGTGCATTTAAATGGCTCACAATGACTAGTAGAATGGTAATGAGTTGGCTAAATTTAATTTTAAATTTTGAAGTTTTATGGGTCAAGTCTATGACTATGGTTTGAATTCACATTTACCATCTGTAACCTTCGGCTCACTGCCTCCAAAAACTTCTCGCACTAAAATGTAGCCACCTTCTACTCATTTCTTTTGGTAGTCTTAAGCATTCTTTCTCACACTATGATCTCAACACATAATCACACATACATCATTCCATGCTACACAACTCTCCAAAAACTTAACCTTGTGGTGCAGGAGCACCTGAAACACATAATTGTAAAATCTCATCAAGTGTAGGTTGGTCTAGGAATAAGGGGGGTGAGTTGTTAATAAGGTCTAATAAGACCACTTTAATGTATTTGGGGTGAAATTATTGGTGTAATGCAAACAAAGTTAATTGTCAAAAAAGTGCAAAATGGGGAATTTGTGGGGGTTAAGGCAGTTTAGGTCATTTTTAGGCGTTTTCTTGGTAGTTTTGATTTGGAAAATGTTTAAATTGCCTCTGGAAGGCTCGAGGAAGTTTGATGAAGGCATTTTGAAAAGAGAAAATTAATACAAAAGTGTTGTTTCCAGTAATTTTCTGTTTTTTCTCACTTTTCCTGGTAGTGTACTGGTCCGTACATCAGAGATTGATCATAAATGTTTGGATTTTTGATATAGGGTTGTTTATTCTATGTCTTGAATTGGTTCTTGAGAGTTCTCCCTGTGAATTAAGTCCATTTTAATTGTATTTGCTGTTGACTGGTTTAAACAGGGAAAGTAGGGTTTTGAGTAAAATATGAGTTGAATGGCCATTCCTCCTTCTGTGCAGGCTGTAACTCGGAGGAATGGGCCTATATAATGTAGGTTGAATAATATAATGGGCCTACTTGTGGTGGAAGAACATGCAAAGTAAATGAAAGAGTCTGCCCTGTTGCAAAATTGTGTTTTGGGCCTTGGAGTCAAGGCTAGATGAGTGAAAAGTCTAGAGAGAGTGAAATATGGGTTGAAACCCTAAAGGACAGCTTTGGTAGGTGTTTTTTATGCTATTTAGAAGTTTTGAGTGGTTGCAAGTGTCTGGTTGTGTGGAGAAGTTAGAAATCCTATGGTGAAGGGATGAAAAGAGGGGAAAATTAGGTGATTTACAAAGGAACCCTATACAAAACGTAAGAGTAATTAAATGTCAAGGTGTGTTGAGCTTGTGCAGGCTGAAAATAGAAGGATTCAAGAGGTTTTGGGTCTTAAAGTGTTTTGGATATAGGAAATACAATAAGCCCTAGGATTTAGGAAGAAAAAAGAGGGTTTTATGGAACAGCAGTTTAGAAGGGCAGTATGGAGGTTTTGATAAGAGATTCCTTTGATTTGTATCACAATTTGTGACTGTCCAAGAGTTGGTGAGGTGAAGAGCAAATTAAAAGATACTTTGTTTGTAAAAGTGGGCTAATTCTACTAGCCCTTGGTCACTGTGACTGAATGATTTTATAGGTTTTGACAAATGAATCTAACTTATAAGCTTGGAAATGTCTTTGTGATGCATTATGGATGCTATTTGGATGAACAGTGGGTATTCTTACAGTTGTCACTGGTGGATTGGTCTTTCAGTTGCTTAGTTGTGAACTGGAAAGCTGTAGAGTTGAACCTGTGGAAGTTTGTCTAATCATTTGATTTTGTGTTGGTTGATTGTTCCTCCATCCTGCTCTGCATCAGAGTGGTATCAGAGCAAGGAAGTAGATCACTTGAAGGTTGCAGGAGAAGCATTGGAAGATACAAAGCACTATGGACTTCAGAAGGTTGGATGAGAAAGAAGGAAAAATGAGGCATGCTACTTTCCAGACTAGGTGCAAGTGCAAAGGTAAGATATGCAAGGTTATGGTTGATTCAAGTAGTTTGGATAATTTGGTTGCTCCTGAAATGGTTGAAAAATTGAACTTAGAAAGGTTTCCACATGATTCACCTTATTATGTTTCATTGATGAATGATGAGAATACATTTTTGGTTAAAGAGCAATCATGGGTTGAATTTGAAATAGGTGGATATAAAGACAAAATATTATGTGATATTGTACCATTGCACTCTTGTCATCTAATGTTTGGAAAACCATGGTGTTGGGAAAGATTTGCTGTGTACTATGGCAGGGAAAATAATTACCAGATTAAAAAGGATGGAAAGATTTATGTTTTGACCTCATTGGTGGAAGATGATCAAGACAAGAGAACAAGGGTGATACTGCAGGAAAGACACAAGTTCTTAGGATATAAAGCAGACAAAGACAAGGATAAGGAATTAGGGCATAGCTTAGTTGCAAAAGAGAAGGGAAAACACCATGAAGCAGCATTAGGAAGAACAGTACAGACTGAAGACAGAAGAGAGACAAAGGGAGTGGAGGTCAAACATGAAATGACCTTAAAAGAGCAAGGTAAACATCAAGGTTGTGTTGAAGATAAAAGACAGCAAGCAGTTTGTTCATTGCAGGTTAATGGTGTTCTAGGGCAGACAACTATGAAAAACACAGTGGTGCAAGAAGCTGAGACAGAGTATTGCGAGCAGAAGGCACTTGGGGCAGAGATTTCTCAAAGAGAAGCGAATAAGAATGAAGGTATTGAAAGGTTCAAGAGTGAAGAGGCATTGAGGATGCAAGGTAGGCTTGAGAGTTGTGTGGAAGGCCAAGAGAAGGTAAGAGTTTGTTCATTAAAGAATGAAAATGATGTAGGGCAGACATCCATGAAAGGTACAGGGATAGGTGAGATTGAGGCTGAGTTTTGTGATAATAAAGGTATTGGGATAAAGAGCTTAGAGAGGGAAGGAGATGTGAGTGCAAGTGATTTGCAGGTATGGAAAAGCAAGAGCAGTGAGGAAAATGTATGCTATCCATTGAGTGGACAAGAGCACAAGGTGCAGTAGATATGGGTAAGAGGAAAAGGTGAAAATGCTGATGACAGTGAAGGCTTGAAGACTGAGAATGTTAAGAGGAAAAGAAGAGAGGCAGATAAGACAAGTGGGGAAAGTAGAGAAAGCCATGAAAGGCTTGAAAACTATGACAAGATCATGATTGGGGCAGTGGAGTGTCCCTTGACAGTAAGAGTAAATGATGAAAAGACAGGAATTGTGAACACAGTGGACTGTGTGACAGAGAATAAAGAGGTCTTGGAAACTGAGGAAGGGAAGAATGAGGAAGTAACTCAAAAGAAAAGTAGTGAGAGGAATGAGAGAAGTCTTGAAAGACTTGAAGATGATGAGCAGATTGTAGAGGT
This sequence comes from Sequoia sempervirens, assembly GCA_007258455.2. Classification (NCBI taxonomy): domain Eukaryota; kingdom Viridiplantae; phylum Streptophyta; class Pinopsida; order Cupressales; family Cupressaceae; genus Sequoia; species Sequoia sempervirens. The sequence goes on from VDFB02384494.1 coordinate 159,152, forward strand.
CAGGAAAAAGACAGTCAGTTATGAAGATTGGCAGAAAACAGTGAAGGAGACTATGGAAGAGTTTGGAGAGTTTCAAGGAGTTGAGCAGAGGTTGGTCACCATGAGAGGTGAAGGATATTTGGCCAAGGTTTTGCAGAGAATTGCATTAAGGACAGAGGATGCAAGCATGACTTATTTGAATGCAGGTGTAAAGTGGAAGAGTAAGAAGCTAAGAGTGAAGGGAATCACTGGTTATCTTTCTGATTTGTTCATTTCCCTGACAGGGGACAGACCAAGGGTTAAAATGAAAGTGGAAGCATACAGTGAAGGTTATGTTGCAGAGAGTGGAGTTGAAGGGCAAGACTACATGTATGATTGGCTCATGAAAGAGCATGTAACAAGGATACCAATGCATGACTGTTTGGTTTGGTGTACTGAATTTTTGTTTGCAAGTACCAATGAAGGTAAAATGCATCAAGAAGATCCCATTGAGCAGGATCAAGGATGGCAAGGTGAAGACAAAGCAAAATATGAAGGGTACAAAGTGCCTTGGTGGAATATTTCCATGCAAGTGACTTGGAGCAGGTTTGAAGGGATTGTCCAGAGGGTTGGAGTAGTCCTATGGAGTGATTTATGGGGCATAAATCTTTTGTACCCGGGGAGTATGGTGCAGGAGCACCTGAAACACATAATTGTAAAATCTCATCAAGTGTAGGTTGGTCTAGGAATAAGGGGGGTGAGTTGTTAATAAGGTCTAATAAGACCACTTTAATGTATTTGGGGTGAAATTATTGGTGTAATGCAAACAAAGTTAATTGTCAAAAAAGTGCAAAATGGGGAATTTGTGGGGGTTAAGGCAGTTTAGGTCAATTTTAGGCGTTTTCTTGGTAGTTTTGATTTGGAAAATGTTTAAATTGCCTCTGGAAGGCTCGAGGAAGTTTGATGAAGGCATTTTGAAAAGAGAAAATTAATACAAAAGTGTTGTTTCCAGTAATTTTCTATTTTTTCTCACTTTTCCTGGTAGTGTACTGGTCCGTACAGCAGAGATTGATCATAAATGTTTGGATTTTTGATCTAGGGTTGTTTATTCTATGTCTTGAATTGGTTCTTGAGAGTTCTCCCTGTGAATTAAGTCCATTTTAATTGTATTTGCTGTTGACTGGTTTAAACAGGGAAAGTAGGGTTTTGAGTAAAATATGAGTTGAATGGCCATTCCTCCTTCTGTGCAGGCTGTAACTCGGAGGAATGGGCCTATATAATGTAGGTTGAATAATATAATGGGCCTACTTGTGGTGGAAGAACATGCAAAGTAAATGAAAGAGTCTGCCCTGTTGCAAAATTGTGTTTTGGGCCTTGGAGTCAAGGCTAGATGAGTGAAAAGTCTAGAGAGAGTGAAATATGGGTTGAAACCCTAAAGGACAGCTTTGGTAGGTGTTTTTTATGCTATTTAGAAGTTTTGAGTGGTTGCAAGTGTCTGGTTGTGTGGAGAAGTTAGAAATCCTATGGTGAAGGGATGAAAAGAGGGGAAAATTAGGTGATTTACAAAGGAACCCTATACAAAACGTAAGAGTAATGAAATGTCAAGGTGTGTTGAGCTTGTGCAGGCTGAAAATAGAAGGATTCAAGAGGTTTTGGGTCTTAAAGTGTTTTGGATATAGGAAATACAATAAGCCCTAGGATTTAGGAAGAAAAAAGAGGGTTTTATGGAACAGCAGTTTAGAAGGGCAGTATGGAGGTTTTGATAAGAGATTCCTTTGATTTGTATCACAATTTGTGACTGTCCAAGAGTTGGTGAGGTGAAGAGCAAATTAAAAGATACTTTGTTTGTAAAAGTGGGATAATTCTACTAGCCCTTGGTCACTGTGACTGAATGATTTTATAGGTTTTGACAAATGAATCTAACTTATAAGCTTGGAAATGTCTTTGTGATGCATTATGGATGCTATTTGGATGAACAGTGGGTATTCTTACAGTTGTCACTGGTGGATTGGTCTTTCAGTTGCTTAGTTGTGAACTGGAAAGCTGTAGAGTTGAACCTGTGGAAGTTTGTCTAATCATTTGATTTTGTGTTGGTTGATTGTTCCTCCATCCTGCTCTGCATCACCTTGCATATATACCATCTACAACCTTGAATAACCTTCTCTAGGTTGACTTCAATGAAACGTATGCACCTCAAATGTGCAACCACCAAATAGGTCAATACCAAACATTTCTGTAGTGGAAACAAGTGAGGGATGACTAGACAAAGCATTAACCAAGACCCAAATATACACTGAAATACTACACTAGGCTTCCAAAAATAGTGAATTTTGTCCATAAACATCACTAACACCCCAGGTCAGCCAAACCAACATTAACTCTATCAATCAACCAAATTAATACTTCACCAAGGCTGAAAACATCTTTCAGACCATGTAGCAATATTACATAACACCTTGGAATATTCCAACATATAAAAAATATTCAAAACCATTGGAGCAAGCATATGAAATTGAGAATATTATTATCTTATGCAACGAGTCAAACTACACTGAGAAACAACTCAAGATCTAACATTGTGGAACAACTAAACACCAAACAAACCAATGTAAGGTAGGTACGAAAATATTATAACATTCCAAAATCTACAAGAGAAGAAACTTTAGCACAAAGAAATGCAGAGCGATTCCATTTCTCCTAGACATCCCTCTTCATAAGCCAGAGACAATCCAACACATTGTCAAACATATCTTCTACAGCCGCATGATCCAGAACTTGAAACTTTGGATATAACACCTTCAAAGACCTCTTCTTATCACTTTCAAACTACATAAGAACATCCTCAATAATGAAGAAATGTGGAGAAGAATACAAAACACTTCCTTGTCACCTTATACAATCTTTATGCAAATTTTCTCAAAAGCACTTGGAAACCAAGTGACCTTGCTGCATCTACAACACCTTCTCAAAATATCCATACCAAAGGTTGAAATCAATGAAAAAAGTAATGAAAACATAGTGCAACAATCTCCCCCTTTGTCATTGATGGCAATATCTAATGAATAACCATCAACAAAAAAAAATCTTCAATACTCAAGCAACTCTCCCCCTTACTTGAATGTTTATTTCCTTGTGTTTTTTCGACTTCTCTCTCCCCCTTTGACATCAATTGCAAAGGGAAACACCTGCACACTTCACTTTAGGTACAAAATGTGCTCCCCTTGACTGCACCAGCTAAAAACACCTCTACTTGCTCCCCTTGAGAGGTAGCCTTCATTAGTCTAGGACAAATAATACATCTTGAATTGCTCCCTTGGATAAGTGCACAATCTTATGCATCTAGTTAAAAGAAGGATGGGAAATAACTGCTAGCTTATGTTTAAGATACTCAAATGTATCTTTTGGAAGATCCTTTGTGAAAATATTTGCTATCTGATCCTTTGTAGGTACATATTTTAACTTCACTTCCTTATCAGTAACTTTCTCTTTGAGAAAGTGATACTCGATAGAGATATTCTTTATTCTTTCAAGAATGTAGTAGAATATTTTTTGATATGTTGATAGCACTTGTGTTATCATACAAGATAGGAATAGTTTCATCATATGATATTTTGATATCCTTCAATTTCTACTTCATCCATATCACATGTGTACATCAAGATGATGCAACAAAATATTGTCTCTACAATAGATAATGATATTGAATCCTACTTCTTACTTATCCAAGAAACTAGCTTCTTTCCAAGTAAGAAAGCACCTCCACTTGTACTTATTGTGTCATCTACACACATTTACCAATTTGCATTTCTATAAGCACTCAAAAAGAAATTATTATCCTTAGAATACCATAGGCCATAATTTGAAGTGCCCTTCAAATATCTAAATATCATTTTAACTGCTACCAAATGAGAGTCTCTAGGATCTTCTTGAAATCTCGCCACAAGACATACTACATGCATAATATCAGGTCTAGTTGCAGTTAGATATACTAATCCACCAATCATGGATCTATACTTAGTTTGATTTATCCTAGGAGATTCATATTTTTTTCTTAATTTAAAACTAGTAACCATGGAAGTACATGCTGTTTTAGAATCATCCATCCCAAACTTCCTTAACATTACCTTGACATATTTTGATTGTGAAATGAATATACCTTTTTTTTCATTGACTAATTTGTAGCCCAAGGAAGAAAGTCATCTCCCCAAGAATTAGCATTTCAAACTCACTTTGCATCTCCTCTGAAAACTTTTTCCACATGGTCTCAATTCTTTTGAATATTGTAACATCAATATACACATCCACAATCAAGATTTGATCTTTCTCAATTTTGAAGTAAATGTTGTTGTTTGCGGTACCCTTTTTGCATCCTTGTTGTAGTAACTATATGTCCAATCTTGTATACCAGGCACTAGGAGCCTGTTTGAGCCCATATAATACCTTCTTCAACCTGTAGACCATATCAAGATCTTCTGATAACTAAAAACATTATAGTTGTTCAATGTACACTTCTTCTTCTAACTCACCATTCAAAAATGTGGGCTTAACATCCATATGATATACCTTGAAGTCTTTATGTACTGTAAAATCCAAAAACATCCTAATAGCCTCCATTATTTCTACTAGAGAAAATGTATCCTCAAAATATATTGCTTCTACTTGTGACTAGCCTTTACACACAAGCCTAGCCTTGTTTTTGATAACTTCTCCATCTTCATTTAACTTATTCCTAAAAACACATTTAGTCCTATCACATTCTCATTTGTTGATCTTGGGACCAATTCCCATGTCTAATTCTTCATAATCTACCTCAATTCTTCTTCCATAGAATTGATCCAATTTTCATTGATGCATGCTTCAATAACTGTTTTAGGTTCTATTTTAGAAAGTAAACAAAAATTTATCGATTCCTCTACCGTAGCAAGTTTTCTTCTTGTTAGCACACCTTTTCTCTTTTCTCCAATTATGTGATCCTCATAATGGTTTTATTGCACATACTTAGGAGTCTTAGGGATATTTTTTGGATCTTCTTCCTCATCCACTAGCATCTATTTTTCTTCTTATTTTCAAAGGGGTTCATCAAATTCATATCCTTCTATCAACACTGAGCTCTAATGTGATTCTTCATCCACTTTGACACTTGCACTTTTAATTATCTCTTAGACACACAAGACAACTAAGAGGGGGGATGAATTAGTTGTGCATTAAAACCTTCAAACCCTTATGAATTATTAGCATGAATGTAAACAGATGAAACAACAACACATCTACAATAATTCACAATAGAACACCATATTTTATGTAGAAAACCCTAATAGGGAAAAACCACAAAGAGGGTTAGCTCACTATATGAATATCAATTCCAATTACAAAATTCTCATTACCTGGAGGAATCATTGTCCAAAAGAAAGAAAGGCTCACTGCTAAGGGCTCACTACCCAGGAAGATCACTTCTTCCATATTACAAAGAGAATAGAAAGAAACTATTACAAAGAGGCTCACTACCTCAGAGAAATAGGAGAAACCACCACAACCATCCAAAACCTTCAGCTCACTACCTTCGACAACTTTAGGCACGCTGAAATGTAGACACCTTCTACTCGTTACTTATGATAGTATTAGGTGTTCTTGATCACACTCAAATTACAACACATGATCACATATGCTTCATATTGCACCACTCTTCATATCACATAATTCTCCAACAATTTACCTTGTATATATACCTTCCACAACCATAAATAACCTTCTCCAAGTTGGCTTCAATGAAACTTATGTACCTCAAACATGCAACCACCAAATAGGTTGGCACCAAACACTTCCATGGTGGAAATAAGTGAATGTAGACCACACCAAGGGTTAACTAGGACCCAAATATACACCAACATGCTACACCAAGCTTCCACAAACCATGAATCACATCCACAAATGGCATGAAGACACAAGGTTAGCCAAACTAGCATTAACACAATCAAGCAACCAATTTCACACTTCACTAGGTCTAAAAACATCATGCAAACCACATAGAAAAATCACACAACATCCTATAATATTACAACACCAACATAATATTCAAAAATAATAGTGCAAACACATATAAAACCAAGAATACTATCATCCTGTGTAACTAGTCAAACTACCATTGAGATACAACTCATGAACCAAGCTTGTGAACCAACTAAACACCAAACCATCCAAGGGAATATATCTTAGAAGCATTATTAGCACATTCCCAAACCTGCAAGACATGAAACTTTAGCATGAAGAAATGCAAAGCAATTCCATTTCTCCTAGATATCCTTCTTCACAAACTAGAGACAATTCAACACACTTTCAAACATATATTTTATTGTCACACGATCTAAAATATGAAACTATGGAGATAACACCTTTGAAGACTATTGATCATAATATCCAAACCACATAGGAACATATTCAAGCATGAATAAATGTGGAGCACAATATAAAATACATCCCTGACACCTTGTATACACTTTATACATTTATTTATCAAAATCACTTGGAAACCAAGTGACCATGTTGCATCTGCAACAACTGATCAACACCAAAAACACCTTCTCATCAACACCACACTAGAGGTTGACATCAATGACAATGCTAATGACAACATAGTGCAACAACCCCCCCTTTTCCATTGATGGCAACACATGCTGAAAAACCATCAACAAAAAATAAAGTCTGCATCTCCAAGACTCAAGTAACTCTCCCCCTAACTTGAACATTTCTTTCCCCATGTTTTTCAGACTTCTCTATCCACTTCTTTCTCCCTTGCTTAAACATTTATTCCCCTTTGTTTTTTAGACTTGTCTCTCCCCCTTTAACATCAATGGCAAAGAGAAACACTTGCATAATTCACTTCTCTCTCTCCCACTTTTGGGCACAAGATATGCTCCCCCTGATAATACCAACCAAAGATGCCACTACCTACTCCCCCTAACATGTAGCCTTCGTTAGTCTAGAACAAAGAATACTTATTGAATTTCTCCCTTGGATAGCTTATGTTTGAGATACTCAATAACCCATAGCTTATGTTTGAGATACTCAAATGTATCTTTTGGAAGAGCCTTTATGAAAATGTGTGCTATTTGATCCTTTGTAGGTACATACTCCAAATTTACTTCATTATTAGCAACTTTCTCTCTTAGAAAGTGATACCAGATAGAGATATGGTTTTTTCTTGAATGCATTACTAGATTTTTTGAAATGTTTATAGCACTTGAATTATCACATAGGATAGGAATAGGTTTATCATATGATTCTCTTATATCTTTCAATGTCTACTTCATCCATAACACCTATGTACAACAAGATGTTGCAACAACATATTATGCCTCTATAGTAGATAATGACATTGAATCTTGCTTCTTACTTAACTAAGAAACTATTTTGTTTCTAAGGAAGAAAGTACCTCTACTTGTACTTCTTCTATCATCTATACAACCTTCCCAATCTATTTTTCTATAATCACTCAAAGAGAAGTCAATATCCTTAGAATACCATAGACAATAGTTCAGAGTGCTTGTGACATTCCAATTGTTCTACCAAAAAGTTTTACTATGTTTTTAACCACAAGTAAATTATGATTACAATATCATCAATATATTTTTTCTTTTCTCATTAAGAATAACATGCACATTTGAAATAAATATCATTTCAAACTTTTCCATTGCATATAAAAATTTGTTACAACTTTCATATTTGATACATTCATGTTTAAAACTTTACCATAAGATGGATACATACAACATACATGGCTCTATCAAGATTTATGGCATTGGACATACAAATAGTCTAGGAAACCGCAAATCCAAATATTTGTTGCCAACTAATGAGGAGAAGCATCACTCAAGCACTTTTCTGCCAACCATGGACTTATTGTGGTCCCCCACACATCTACCACATATGGTGAGATGGTCTTCCCTTTGAGGAAGAATGTGGTTTGGTAACCTCATAATAAATGGACCTTATCTAAGCTTGGTGTTGTGTCCTACATATCTAGATCTGTCACATAGTGGCTACAACCTACCATATGAAACTACCTTCCTATAATCACTGATACATTTTGGTATTTTTTTCGACGGCGGGTCGTCGAAATTCCGACGACCCGCTATCGAAAAAAATACCAAAATGTATCAGTGAATGTAAGCAGGATCATAGTGAACTAACAGTGTAAATAGTTGCAAATTACACTACTTTGGCCAAAGTATTCATCACCCCCAATTTAGGATGGATGTCACACACTCACCCACCTTCCTTGCCTGATTTGTATTGATCATTCATATCCTAAGCCTAGGTTATCCCCTTTCCCATGGATTAATCTAACCCCAGGAATAACCTAATGCCTCTTTCATTTACTATAACACTTCTATCAAAGTAACTTAAGCAATTTCAACAATTCACCATTTCAAACTAGTGAGAGTTTATATAAGTTCTAACTTAATCATAGTATATAATACTATATAAACACTCATTCCTTAATATGGAATATATATATACATATAAACAATAATTAACTGAAAAAATTCCCTAAGCTAGATTCAACATGAATCTATCTCATATAACCAAAGAAAGACATCCACCTTTTCTTGCTACTCAAGCATATTTTCCAAACAAATCAAACAAAGGCAATCAATCTTCTCTAGAAATATAAAACCACAAAAGAGTAAGAATCAACATGCCTATTTATGCAACCCCAATTGAAAAAACTGAATTCTTAGTTTAGCATCATCCAAAGTCAGCTTGCATCTCAACAACTATTACTTCCTCTCTCAAAATACCATTCACATTTCTCTCACAAATCACAAATCACTCACAATTCACTCACAAATCCATCACAATTCACTCACAAAACTCTCTCACAAGATTCTCACTAAACTCAGAATAATGATATTTAACAACTCAAAAATTATAGTAGAAAGGAAATTATGTGTGCATCTGAAATAAGGTAGCTCTCTCCTCTATTTATAAAAAATTATGAGCATTTGTAGCCTACAAACAGGCTTTTCAAGGTGACACTTCTCAATTCAAAAGCTCGACTTAGCAAGTAAAAGTAGAAGGTGATAACTACATTCGTTGCACAAAGAACACCTACACAACCAGCTATTTCCACAATGGATAGCAAGAATGATAATTTGAAATGAAAGGATAATGTCTCCTATAGGTCGATCTATTTTGGCCAGCTTAATGCTTGACTATTTCTCTCATTTCAAATTGCTTCACATTTTGAATTCATATTGCAAGTTTAGACTTCTATTCGATTTGTACCATTCTCAGTTTGGTTCCAGTAAACATCACATGCCCCTATTACCTTGGTCGTTGTTTTCTTATGACCAATTTAATGTTTCATTGCATTCTTATTCACTTTGCCTTCTACGTTTTGACTTAGTCATTGGTAGATTATAATCCACATTAGTTCTTCCATAATGTTTAAAACTCATGTGCTGCCCATTTGGTGTGCTATTCTTTTATTTTCAATTACATACACTAAATAGTGTATGATATTGTGTTCATAGTATTTACTGGACATTATATAGTTAATTTTTTTGAATATAAGTTACGTTGTTAACAATGTGCATACCATGCACTTCATATCAACCATGTGATTTAATAATATTAGGGCTATCTAAATCATTATATTATATGTATATAATATATATGTAATACACATATATATACATATATATCTATATATATGTATGTATATGTACCCATCAACTCATAAGTTTATTAAATACATCATTCGATTATTCTAATGCATATACTCAAATTTTTATATTCCACAATATAATATTGCATGTGTATATACATATACACATATGTATACATATATTAATATATCCATATGGATGTATCAATTACATCAATACATATTCATATATTAATATATATATATGTATATATATTATATATATATATATATATATCATTACCTCATAATCAAACACATATATTCGCAATGACATCAACTGACATATATACAAAAAGTGTATATATATATATTCCATCTTGACCACTCGATATCCCCACACATATGGGTATTCCATCCATTAGTATGCATGGATACGTCTATCTACGTATACTCATGTGTATGAGTTTATCATTGTCATGTATATATACATACATACATACATTTTATGTGTATATCTCATCGATTAAGTATAACATATAAGGAAGAACTCACACAAATCAAGAAGAATGAAGCACTATCCCAAATCAAGAACATTCACTATTTAATCCACAAACTATTTTAATTCATGCACAAACAAGACTTAGGAAACCTATCATTTTCCAAAACCATTGACTCGAGTTGATCAACTAAAAGTGAGTGTGTGTAAGCTCAAATAGATCTTATTAAAGGTTACTAGACCAAGTTCTTCTCCTAAGTGATACTTCCCCTATCTTTTAGATGCTTGAATCTATTCTTGCATTCATCTTAGCACATTGAAAACGTAGTTAGCAATTCACAAAACAATCATTTGCATCATATATTTCATACTTAGAATTCATCATAAAAATATCAAATTGAATCAATCATTTATTCATCATATTTCCAATGGTAAATTTAAGAAAAGTATAAACACATTCATATATTCAAGTATTTTAACCAACATGGTAATAGTAAATAGGTAAATACAGAATGGGGTGTAACATATACCCCCTTGTGAATCATTGTCCCCAATGATTTTAGGTAGCAAACATAAACATAAACCATAAATCATAAACACAACTATATTGTTTTCAAGAACTCTCAAAAGCATGTAAAACATGTGGAAACTTTTGCTCTATCTCAACATAGTCTTCCCAAGTGGTAGAATATTATGCATACTAGTCCCATTAGACTTTGCATTCTAGAACCTCTATGTTACATAAGTGAAGCTTACATGCTCTGAACTTCTTGATGTGCTCAATTGTTACCACTCCTAGGTCCTGTACCTGTAAAGCATTCCAATCAATAACATGATTATCTCCCACTATATACTTCTTTAGGTATGAGATGTGAAAGATATTATGCATATGGGAAATAGCTGGTGGCAATGCTATTCGATATGCAACAGGATTTACTTCCTAAAGAAACTCGAAAGGACCTATGTACGCAATTCTTGTTTGGATGACTTTCCAAACTTGATGGAACTCTTATGAGGTTTAACTCTCAACAACACCTTTTCCCCTACTACAAAATTTTTGGGTACCCTTTTGGAATCTGCATAGCTTTTCTGCCTATTATTGGCTTATGCTAGCCTCAACTTTAATAAACATACTTGCAATTCATTTTCTCTAGAATTAATTTAATAACAAACATTATTAACTTGCAAAAAAAATTTGTAGATCAAAAAAAATAAGAAAATGCCATTCACAGATAATGCAATAGATGATTTTAAGTTTGACCTCTTCTATTGATTTTCACCAACTAAGAAAAATTTATGCACAACAAGATCCACTGGCATACGAAAATCCATTGTCTTTTGCCATCATCTTAAAACTAAGAAATCTCTTAATTTTAACTAACTACATAAAATTTGTAAAAATTTAACTATTTGCATAAAATCTTCAAAATATCTAACTTAGGCTGCAAATTTGACTTCAATTTGCTGACCTTTACAATGAGGAGAGTTTCTAAACTTATAGAAAGAAATAAAACACTATAATCTCCTTTCAAAAATCACAATCCATAAAATGGGCACCCAAATCCACAATTATAGGGATGCTTCTAGTTGAACTAGAGTCTTCACTTTGTCAAAAAATTTAGTGTGAGGAATTGTGTTGCTTTCTTGGTCTATCAATGGGACACTTGGGAAAAGTTGACTTGTTGACTTTATCCTCTTTTTTTTTTCAAGAAATGGAATATTCTCTTCTCACTTTCCAGTCTCCTTTGGAAAGCCATGAAATTCATCATAGTTATCAAAAAAATCTTTAGAACCTCTTCATTAGGCCCATCAACCCATTCCACCTTGAACTTGGACTGTTCAAATTCTCTCGCAACTACAATAGTTTCCCACAGTTGGCTAACATCTTTTATGACCCAACAAGTCCAAAATTAATCATCATTAGCTTATCCAGAAGAGTTCCTTCAAGACCATTACCTTATTATATAATTTGTTCCAACCATTTACCCCAATTAACCTTTATTTTCTATAGTGAATTCAACTGTCCATTTTGGGGTAAATCCTTAGCTGTGACTTGTGTAACAATTTCCTTGAATATGCCCGTGTGATCCCTTATGTCATATTGAGCCTTGAGGAGAATTTTTTTGTGTTCAATGAGTATTTCATACCTAAAGGTAGTGATATTGATAGCCTTCTTAAGATATTTTGGATCTTCACCACCTAAGATCCCTGACTGGATCAACATTTCCTTGGGTGTTTTATCAATAGTTTTCAACCCTCTCAAGAATTTTTTGTACTTCTCCTCTTCCCGCCATTTCTTTGCACACTCTTCAATCTCTTTGAGAAGAGTATAGGCTTCGTCATATTGTTTATATCCTTCTTCTAGGAGCTTCTCGATCTCCTCCTTGAAAGGTTTGAACCAACTATCAAACCATGTAGTCTTCTTTTTCATGTTGTTTAATTCATCTACTTCTGAAGAATTAGGCTACTCTGGGGCTGATGAGATGAGATCTTTCAAAAAATTATTCACTTTTCCAAGTTGTGCTTTTAGCTCATGTTTTACCTACTTATCCTTTTCCATTTTGGTTTTGGCTGAAGTAGCTACCAAATCCAGCAGTGACATTTGCTGATTACGAATCTACTTTCCCAAGTTGACTATGCTCAATTGATAGTCCACAACCTGTAGTTCTCTATCATCTTTGTCAACGGTAGGGGTTGCAATCTCTACAATTAGATCCCCCTCAGCATCAGCTTGGTAGAATGTATAGCTCTTGGATTTTTCTTGGGCTTTACCTTATCAACCTCCTTGATCATCTCATCCTAACTCATTGGTTGAGCTTGAACATATTGCCTCTTTTCCAAATTTAACTTCAGCCATGTGGGGGTAATTGGTGACTTGTAATTTGTTGAGCACTTGAGGTGTTTTCTTTGGAGGCGATGGAGGTGTAGAAATTGCTCCAGTTTCTAACATAGATGGAACCTTTTGCTGCTCAAAATTTTCTTTATCATCTTCCTCCTTTTCAACTTTCTCTTTTCCCTCCTCTCATTCTCTACCTTTAATTTCAACAATCTTTTAAGCTCCCTTTCTTTCTGCTGAGCTTCTTCTTCATCCTTTTTCCTTTCTCTTTCTTCTTCACGAGCCAATTCCTCAAACAACTTGCTTTTGAGCACTCTCCAATATCTCTTGCTACTCATCTTCAAGCTAGGACATGACTCATCTCTTCTTGATCCCGAGGTTTCCTTCCCCTATATTTACATCTTCTTCAAAGTCTTCTTCGTCCCCATTCCTCTTATCTAGGTAGGTCCTCCCAAAGAGGAGTCTCTAAACAAAATTAGATGAAAGGGGAGATTTTGTGATGTGTATTACCAAAGGCTCTCCCCCTTCTTTTGTTGTTGTTTTTGCAGTTGTAGGTGTAGTAGAAGGGATTTCCTCAGTTTTTGGAGGAGCAGTAGAAGGACCTTCTTGAGCAGTCTTTGTTTCTGGGTATACAATGGAAAGGGGTTCAACACCAAGACCTGAAACAACCCCAACAGTAGCAGCTTGATAGGTAACTTTATCCTGTTTTAAGGCTTTTGTAACCTTCTTCATTGTAGCTTCTTCTTCTTTTGCTTCTTCATGTGAAGACTGCCTCTTAGTCTTCTTATACTTCTTTGTCTAAATAGTTGAGGATGATTCAACTTGTGAATCCTTCCTTTTCCTTGTGAATCTACTTTGGGGTTGGTTGATGCACATGTTAATCCATTTTATGCTCCGATCAATAACCACCTCGAAAACCTTGTTTATGTCAAATTGTTCCTTCTCCATCCAATTGATGGGTTCTAATTCCTTAGTTGCAATTTCATCTACCTCATACTATGGATCGAGGAGGATGCCATCATCTGATAACCCTTCAGGTATATCTTCTTTAATACCAAATTCCCTCATTTGAGGAACAATTAGCCTTTCATACCCTCTTTTCCTGACTTCAAATTGATCTTGCAAGTTAGCCCAAAAATCTTCGCTCGATGATGTTCATGACAAGGAAGCAAGGAAGCATATAATTCATTCATTTTCCCCTTCGGGTCAAAATTCCTCCTTTCCTCATAAAACTTGAGATTGCATGCCTGAAACTCCTTTGTTGTAGCCTTGGCTACCACTATTGATTAACATGAATAAAATCCTAATTCCATAGGAAATAAGTGATACCATGCCTTGTGTTTCCTTGAAAACTTAGTATTTACCTATGCCGCTTGTCGGGAGTATTCCATTAAAATCATCTTATCACTGCAACACTTTGGCAACTTAAAAGGAGCCTTGTCAAAGCTAAACAGTCTGATGTAAGTAGTTTTTGGGTATTGAATAAACCAAATCTCCCATTCTTTAATAAAATCCATGGCTTCTTCAGACATTTTGAAGCTCACATCTCTCATCAATCGATTGATAACCACATAGAGGAAGGCATCATTCACTCTCTTAAAATGTTTTTTTTCCTTCTTGATCTCTAGTTGGTAATAATACTTCCATACTCTATTCTGTCCAGCTGCTTCCCCAAGGACCCCTTCTGGATTTAAGCCTCGAAATTTTTCCATTCTTTCATCATAGTATATTACATAAGAGCTCATGTAAAATATCTTGGTGTCCTTCACCTTGGTGAGCTAATCATGAATGGCATTTGATACCATCTGCCCCTAGTTTAAATATTGTTTTCCATCAAGCAAAATCTGAATAAAGGAGAACATCTAGTTCTCGAATGCATGTGAGTCTTCTTTGTCGAATGCCCTGGACAATAGTGTAATAACCTCCGCTACTTTCATAGAGAAGTCAGACCTTTTAGGCTTGGTGGGTAGTTTCTTTATTGACTTCTTTTCCATTTTCAATCACCTCTTATTTATGTATCTTAAGTTACCCTCCACATTTGCCTCATACTACCGCAATGCCTCTAATTATGTCATTATTTTAAGGTTAGGATGGGGAGGCATGCCAAAGAAAAATCTTATCATTCCAAGTGTCAAATCAATTATTTTTGTTCCCCAAGGATCAATACATTTCCTCTGTACCGGATTGTATGCATGAGCAACAACTAGTATAAACTTTAGACATTGCACTACTATAGGAAATGAAGCTACATGTGCTAGTCCTGAATTAGCAAGCTTCTTGGCCCTTGGACTGGCATTGATTGAGAAAACATCTTTCAAAAATTGCTCCATGTCAATGTGGCCTACTAATGTATCAGTTATCTTCATGACTTCTAATCCAAAATTTGATGGCACTGGATTTCCTTGAAACTTATACATCATTGTGAGGGGAAGTTGTTCTAGCTTCAATCTCTTAGCTTTTTCCCCCTTTTGCACTCCTTGTACCTATTGCACCTCTTCAGTGCCAGTATCCTCTTCTAATGAAGACATTTAATAGACCTACAATCATGACATTCATTAGGCAGAATGGAACACTAAAAAGAGTTAGGCATTAAACACATTCCATATTAAAACCTTGTATCATCAAAAGCATATTCATTTTGATGGAATTTATATTATTTTTAGAGGTCAGGATTGGGGTAACACTTGGCACATGGCCCTTACAAAACCCCCCTTACCATACTATCGGACATCGGGATCGGGTTGAAAGTCAACACTTGAACTCTACAAAAGATATATCGGGAGTCAGGATCGGGATAACATTCAACATCGAATCCTTATAGATAGTGTATCAAAAATCGGGATCAAGATGTCTCTTGGAACTAGAACTTTGCAAACAAAACTAGTTCAAGTTTAGCTTTGAGGTTTGATCCCAACTAGAGGTTGAAAGTCAGAATCGAGATAGAACTTTGCACCAAAACTCAATATGGGGTCGAGGGTCTGGTTCTGTTCTGAGGTCCGATCCTGAACATAGTGCAAAATCAAAATCAAAACAACAATTGACATTGGAATATCGAAGGGACCACATTTTAGCTCACTTTGATATTCATCTCTCTTCGACGAGGAGCCCTTGAAGATTGGGCTCGGGCCATTGGAGGTCGGTCGTCGAGCCTATAGCTTACCGCATACCAGAGGAAGAAGGAAACCACGACCACCGAAAAGAACCTTCTTTAAATGAGCATCAGGGATCAGGAAGATGCGTTACCTCTTACCGAAGAAAGGTAAGAGGTAACGGAGAAGTTCGAAGGCCAACATGTGAGAAAGTGATAACATCGGACCTTCGAGGATCGGGGCATTAGGCCGTAGGGCGATGATCAACGAAGGGAAAGAAGATGTTAAAGGGGAAGGCCAAAGGCTGACACCTGAAAGCTTAGTGAAAATGGAGAAAGGAGATGAATGAGGGGGAATAAAGCAAGAAGAGAAGGGGAAGAACTGGCCCTTGAAGTCTGACAGGCCAAGACTTAGACAAGTATTGAAAACCTTAATCAAGCTTTGGTGGTCGAAGGTAAGGCCTGAGGCTTACCTTTAGAAATTGGTAAAGGGTAAAGGGTAAGGGTGAAGGGTGACACCCAAAAACACTTAGAGGAAAGAAGAAGGAAAAGAAGGAGAGGGAGTGATGGAGAAAGCATGTAAGTAATTAGGTAAGTGAAAGCCCAAAAACCCAAAAATCTAGGACAACCAATTTAGGATCTCTCAAATTGGATAACAGGTTAAGGTTTCATTCTAATTCCAATCTCAGACTAAGAGTCAGAGGTCAGGATCAGGTTTGAAACTGACACCAGATCAATGAATTTGGTCAAGGTAGGGTTTTGTTCTAACATGTTTGATTCTGACCAAAGGTCGGAAGTCAAAATCGACACAGTGTCAAGAACTAGAACAGCAACTTGGTGCATAGTTAAGGTTCTGTTCCGAAACCCAATCCTGCAACATGTGTGATGATCATAATTAGAACATGATTGAGCATGAAGGTGATGAAAATGATTTTCTAACTTTTATCAACAAACCCTTCGGGATCGGGATATTTCAAATGTTAGAACCCTAATAATAGACCAACCCAATACTTAATCAAACTTTCTAATTTTGAGGATCAGATGCGGGAAAACCTAGGGTTCCAACACAGTTTTTAAAGTGATGGTACATAAACCCTAGACAACTAGGGTTTCTATAGGAACAAAGAAACCCACATGTAGAAAATGAGACACAACGAAAAACAAAAACAATAAAAACCCAAAAAAGGAAAGACCCAAATGAAGCAAATGAAAAAAAGAAAAACAACAAACAAAAAAACCAAATAGGAAGCAAACACATGAACGAACAAGAAAGAAAAATGAAAAGGAAACGAGCAAGCAACAAGAAAACGAGGAAAACAAAGGAGGGAAAAACCCCCTACCTCGAAAATCACAATGTGAAAATCAATGATGCCTTATCAAAAATCAGCAAACCCGACTTCACGCCTCAATCCGCTGCTCCACTTTGGCTCGTTTCATTGAAAACACAAAGCAATAATGAGCCAAAACTGAGAGACAAAGAAATATAAACTAGTTCGCGCGTGCAAACTAATGACCATAAATGCAAGGTAGGTTGAGCCTTAGGATTGGGGTCACAGTCATTAATGAACCATCACAAAAACCCATACGGTAGGTCGAAAGTCAGGATCGGGAAGGAACTTGGCACAAGAACCTTCAAGGAGTGCAAGGTTTGAAGATAGTTTTGAAATTGAAACCCGATGGACAAAAGATAGTTCTGAAATTGAAACCTGATGGACAAAAGCACAACGGATGCGGGAATCGGGATCGGGATCAAGATGGTTCCAGTTTCAGTTTGATACCTGATTATGAAACAAATAAGAAAATTAAAGAGTCAGAAATAGGATTCAGGATGAAAAATGGAACTTGAACCTTGAATAGGTTGTAAGTGTCGGTTTTATTCTGAAACTCAGTTTCGACAAAGCTAAACAACACAAGGAAGATATGTGGGGATCGAAATCAGGATAGAAACAAGAACTCACACATTTTGAAGGTGCAAGGTGATAGTTTCAATCTGAAACCCAACCCTGAAAAAGCAAAACAAAATAAGACTTGGAAGAAAAAGACAACTCCCAAAGCCATAACAAAAACACCAAAGGAAAAAGCAACAAGGGGGACCCATTTTGATCAAAAATAAAATGAGGTGGTTATGCAAGGCATAACAAATCCATATAAGAAGACATCATTTAAGCTCATAAATATAAAAAATTTAGCCAAAATTGTAAGGAACTTTCTAATAACTACAATAGACTTGTGAATCTACCTACAAGTTAGATATCCCTCCATCCTTTAAAATACATCATGCTTTCCATGTCTCCTATTTGAAGAAGGTTTTTGGACATCGCCTTCACATTCAATGATCATTAATTAAATTAGATGATGAAGTTTCCCTCATCCTTAAACTTGAAGCTATTCTAGGCCATAATTTATACACTCTATGATTTCATCATCATCAATTTTTTGGTCCAACAATGAAGGTTGCAACTATAAGATGCAACTTGGGACTTGTTCTCCACTAACTTCACTAGTAGTTTCTATAGTTCAAGGATTTCTATAGGAGAGGTGATGTTAGGACCCTTCAATCATAATCTTTTATTTTTATGAGCAATTTAATAATCACACTATAGTTATTTAATTAAGATTAATTTGTGTGGATTTATCTCACATTCATCACTTGAAGTGGTAATAGTGTAATGAGTTCATATTATGTGTGCACATTTATATCACAAAGATTGTACCCCATGATTCACTTTTTGTGATGCTTATACAATAGTATTATAATGAAGAGAAGATCATATTAGAATCATATTTTATACTAAATATTTTCTCTAAGGAGAGAAGCTCGTCTTATAATCATATTTTATATTAGATTTTTGTCGTTAAGGAGTTTGATCCCTCAAAGGGACCTATGATACTTATTCTAAATTTATTATGAATATAAGCATATTTATGACTATTTTCTAAGCATTGCATTCTTTTTCATATGTTATTGCTTCTATTTGATAATATTTTGTAATTTTATACCAAAATATATGGATATGAAATTATGTATTATCTCTTTTTTTAATATAATCATACATGGTGTAAAATTACATGAAAAAAATGGTCTAAAATTGTTAAGGTCATTGATGATAGGTGAAGCAAACCAAAAAGAATCCCATGTTGACAAAATTTATAAAAGTGGAATAAAAATTATCTATAATTAAATCTGTGTGATTTTCCCCATCAAATGGATTTGAACTCTTTCCCCCTTAAAAAAATCATTTAAAAAATAAAGCTAAATTTAATTATATGGATTGAGTTTGATTTTCTAACATAAATTTTGAATTTCAAAATCCTCAATAATATTGTTTGAATTTCCAATTTAGCATGTTTTTATTTCATGTTGGTGATCCTTACACTGACTTATTGTTATGTAGGTACCAAACTTAGTGGAGGATATATTGAGCAAAATGATATAGTTATTAGAGATATTGCAAGGAATAAAGTGACCATAAGGACCATTAGTTGCACATAGAGATGTGTGATGTTGACATACTTGACCTATGTACCTATGCACTATATTTTTTAATTATACCTTATAATATTATAATGCATTCATTTCATGCAAATTTTTAAACTGACAATGACTGTCCAACCAATGAGCATCTAGAATTAAAAATTTCACCAACAATTCTATAGTCTATATTTAATTTTCTATTTTTAATAATCACTAAAATATCATTTATCCTTCTTTCTATTGGTTCATGTTGAAAAAGACAGTGCAAAAATTGAAATTTCTTTAAAAAAAAAATTGCATGTGCAATGCATTTAATTCATAGAATCAAAAATCAAACCTATTAATGACTTGAATGACATAAGCACTATTACATACATCATAATAACATTACATTGTTGACTTAGAGGTGGTATTTTCCATATTTCATTTAATAATTGGTAAGATTTTCAAAGCTTATTAAATAAATGAGATTACACTCAATGCATATTTTATATTTGTTTACCACTATGTATTAAATATCACAATAAAATTTATCTATCTATAATAAATATCATAGTAAAATTTATCTATCTACAATTAATATTCCAATAAAATCTACCCATCTACATTAAATATTAAGGTAGAGATTTTAAAAATATATACGTAAACATCACATTATCAAAAGGATAAGAATAAATATAAACATATATATGAAGTTATTATAATAATAAATATTTGTATCATTGAATATTTTTTCTATTTTTGTAACATTAATCAACTATAATAATAACATTATACAACAACTTGTAGGGGGTGTTGAGGAATGAAGATAGTAGACTCTTAGGTACGGTGGCACTCCCGTTGGGAAATCAGACAAATCACTGTGTTGAGGCAGAGGCTATGTTTATAAGCATAAAATATGTTGTGGAAAGGGGTTACTCTAAAATATGGGTTGAAGGTGATTCTTTGAATATCATTAGCTATCTATGTGGCACTCACAAGCCTAGTTGGAAAATGGATCAATTAATTAAAGATACTATAATCATGTTAAGTTCTTGTGAAGAGACCCGCGTCTCTCACATTTTTTGAGAAGGAAACTCATTGGAATTTCTTTTTGCCAATGAAGTTGTCAGGTTAAATGAGTATCGTGTGTGGGAGGAGGGATCTCTCCTTCCCAAGAAAGCTAGGATCTTAATGAGAAATGATGGCATTGGCTGAGTTGATGTGGTGGTGGCATTTAATCTTTAGTACCAATTCCCAACTCACACGCTTTGTGGGTTTTGTTTGGATTGTTGACATTGAGTTGAACGATTATCACAAGGGTTTTCTTCTTCTGGTGTTTGAAGAGATGGGTGGCAATAGAAGCATAATAGAGCCGCACTCTTGTGTGGGAATGAGGAAGAAAAGAAGCTATGGAAGATTCTCTTCCATGGGAATTTTATGCTATTTTTAGAAAGATTGCATGGGCATGACCCAAATGCCTCAACAAAATTTGTTTCCTGTTGGAATAACCGCAAGCTTCAAATAAAGGGTCTAGTAGTGTATGTAAATGAGGAGTTGATTGCTATTGTGACTGGGATGTCGATGGTTGGCCATAAATTTTATAATGACAAGAAGAGTAATGAGGAAGCGATGGCCCAATTCTTCAAAGATTACGAACGAAAAAAATTGATTAAGATGGAAAGTTGGGGCTATGAGCGCAAGTCCCTCAAGAAGATATGGGTGAATGTTGCAAAGTTGATAATGTGCTATGTGACTTTGGAAGGCAGGTTTACTACTATCCTAGGTCACCATTTCACTCTTTTGAATTGTTTCAGGCATGGGTTGTTTATCTCCTTTCTATTTTTTTGTTGTCTTCCATGGAGGTTTTTGTTTATGCTCATTTAAAAAATAGGAGGGCTTCAATCCTCCATGAGGGTCTCATTCTTTTAATCATGGAGCATGTTAAAGCTCTTCTCCCTGCCCCTACTATTAAGGTCAAGGAGGAGATTCTAAGTGAAGTTTCTGGTTCGTTTGGCTTGGATACCAACATTGTTGAAGAAGAGGAGTGGAATGAAGAGGATGATGATGGTTCCCCATCCCCTATGACTACCTCCTCAAAAAAGAGGAATAAGGGTAGCCTTAAAATCAATTAGGTAGCTAAGCACCTTGTTCTTTCTGACAATGAGGATATAGAGGTGGGCTCGGATGAGTTCTCTCCCAAGAACGTGGATTTGGCTATTGGCCAGGGAGAAGCTGAAGGTGGAGGTAATGAGGAGGGATTGCAAGAGAATTTGTTGGCTATAGAGGCCAAGGATAAGTGGAGGAGGGCGTCCAAATTCATTGCCAAATTGAAGAACCAAGCCTCAAAATTTTTAGCAAAGGATACCAAGGTGATTTGTGAGGAGAAGGATTCTGGCAAAAAGGTGGTGGACATTGATGACTCCCCGGTTCATAGCATGCCCAATGTGGAGTTGGAGGAAGAGAATAAGGGTCAAGATGAGGAGGATGCTGAGAAGAAGAGCTCTAAGTCTGAGCCTCTAAAGGTAAATCCCCTTTCTAAGGACTTTTCTTATTCAATGATGATTCTACCTCAATGTTTGAGCTGTTGGACATGGCTAGGGTTGGGGCCACTGGAAATTTTAAGTTAGATAAGTGGACTCTTTAGGAGTTTAATAAGGTTAACATTAAAATAAGGGGTTTTAAGGAGAACTTGAAGAATATACCGAAAGGCTCGGTGTCAGATATTCTAATCAACAAAATTGTGGACCTTGAGGGTTCCTTCCATGACTTCAAATCTCTGTGTGAAGAATGATTGGATGGTTTAGAAGCCAAGATATTGGATACTAATGCGAACATAAAGAAGATTCTCCATGCATGTCACATTTTAGTGAAAAATAGCGTGGACTCTTTGGAAGTCGTATTCTGAAAGATTAGTGAGCTCATAGAGGACCAATTGTATTTTTCTGAATTAATGGAGAAAGAGAACTCGGCCAAAGGAAAATGAAAAAAAGGTGTGAAAGATGATGGTAAAGGCCCTGCTGTTAGAGGATTTGTTGATTGGAAAAATTCCTTTGAATCTGAGAAGAATGAGCTACTGGACATTATTGAAATGCATAGGAGCCAAGAGCTTGAGGTGGCCAACACCTTAAGCAATATGAAATAGTGTTCTTCTCTCTTTTTTACTGCTATCTTTTCTCTACTGGGTCTTGGTTTATTTCTTGTTGTTTTGTTGTTTTGATGTTGTAGGGTGATGTTGATAGTTTATTGTTTTATCTCTTGTGCAAAACTCTATTTGTTTTGTTATTTTTGGTTTTGGTCTGCTGCTAATGTCTTACTATAGTATCTTTTAAGCAGCATTTTGTATCTTAAATTGTAAAGGGTTTTGGGTCCCTTCAAAACCTATTTTTCCCATATAATCAAAACATTATACAACAACAAACAATCACATTACACCCCTAACTACTTCTATTAACTAAATGTTTAAAACAACCAAACACACCCCTCAATTGGCAGAACCTAATGCAAATGTGTCTCTTGTTTATTCCAAGAATATCATAGTATTAGTGGGACAACTTGAAGCATGACAATGATACATACATATGTGCACAATAACTAGTCCTTTTGTAAATAATTATTAGCATATTTTAGTACAATTACATTTAAATGCATGGAAATGGAGAGCCAAAGGGGGTCAAAATTAACAACCTTTTTCTTGAAATCAATGAAACATTAGACTTTGATGACTAATTCAAGATGCTTACTCGAAATTTTAAGATGTGATAAGAATACAAATTCTTGTAATCCAAATCTAGTTTCTAAACTACTAAGGATTTTTTAAAAAGGTTAAAATTAATAGGGCCAAATTTTTAATGTACACAAAAGTTTTTGCTTTTATCATTGAAATATAACGTAGCATCTTATATATACTCTCTATTTTTTGTTTCATTGAGTCTAATGTGTGCTCCCCCTTTTTTCTTCCATTGATTATCTTTTAAAACTAATTGGTGAAAAGATAGCTAAGAGTGTGTAGTAAAAGTTATAGACTTTCTATTAAATAGTTTTTCTTTTTTAATTTTTTGAAGTTGATACATCTTAAAAAATAGTCACTCAACATACACATCACATAAATTCCAAAATAAAAATAAAAATTTAATGTGTATATAATGAAGTGGAACAATATAATATAATTTTTAAGATCACACAAAAAAGCAAAAAAAATATGATAAAAAAGTAATACATATGTATTTGAAGAATATGAAGACATGAGTAAAAAATAAATAAATAAAAGTTGATCAATTTATTCAAGATATAGAATAATTATATGCTTAGAAATTTGAGAAGTGACTTGATGTTTTGGTGATTTTTTAATGGAGTTTTATTCTAAAAAGTGTAAGTTTGATGAGGAGGAAGTTCAAACATGTTTTCTTAAAGCATAGATTTGGGCACTTGAAATACAATTTTAACTCTTAGACTTGGAAAATTCAAACACGCTCTAAGCCTAAAGACATGATGTGATTGGTTCAAAATATAATATATATCCATTATACCATACTCATATTACTAAAAATATAAACATTTTTTTATAACATACCCACACTATACTCTAAAATGTATGTTTTCCCACTTTTTAACCGTTGTGGTGCATGCTAAGCTTAGATAATAGTTAGTTTTCTTTCATTAAGTTCATGAATTATATCATTTTAACCTACCAAGTTCACAGACATTCCTAAAGACTTATACATCTTGTTGCCAATAATTTATGGATTTGATTGTGTTTTTGTTTTTCATCAACGTTTCGAATCACCCTCCACATGATTCATCATCAAGATAAGAGAGAGATAAAGAGAAAAACATTGATTCAAAACATTTTTCTCTTTAGCTCTCTCTCTTATCCTAATGATGAATCACAAAGGGTGATTCAAAACATTTTTCTCTTTAGCTCTCTCTTATCCTAATGATGAATCATAGAGGGTGATTTGAAATGTTGATGAAAAACAAAAACACAATCAAATCTAGAAATTATTGGCAACAACAAGATGGATTGTGGAAACTTGATATATTTACTTATACATCTTTTATATCTTTCATGCATCTTAAACTAGACTTTAGTATGTGGAAATATAATTATGATATGATGGTATTTGTATGTGTGGATATATGAATGTTCATGAAATTTAGTATGATTCTATGTTTAATTCATGGTTGTTAATGATGTGTATGCTTTAGGATGGAATTAACCTTTTACAACCAGAAGAACTATAGCCCGCAACAATTGGATTGCCAACCCACAACAAAAGGATCACAAGTAGTTGCAAGGTAGAATCCATGTTGGAAGAATGAGGAGTTTGTCATTGATGTTGTTTTTGGAAACATGAGCATGTGGAATGAGCACAAGGTACATACAGTTATGCATTGCAGTATTGTCATTGATGTCAACATTGTACCCCGGTAAGAAGATCATTGTGCAGATTAGTTTGGGTGGCTCAAACATGTTTTATGATGTTTGTGTAAGAAAATTTTGTAAGAAGATTTGATCCAGTGAAGAAAATTGTGATGGAAATTGACTAACTGTCAATTCTGATGATTTTGTGTATAAGGGATCCAGTAATTGGGTTTGCATTAGTTCGTTGTTGAATTTTTTTGCTCTACAGTTCTAGTATAATGTTTTTGGTTGGTAGAAGTATCTAATTCCATAGTTTCATCTCATTTTGGCTCTTGGTGTGAATGTTATGAGTAACAAAAGTTTGGCTTGACAATTACAGGTATTTCTAGTTCTGTGCATATGATTTGGAGAATCCACACTTCTCCACGGATTGGATTTTGGCTCTGCAGATTTGAGGAGATGTCAATAGATGTCAATAGAGTGTGCATTTTAGTTGTCATGATGTTTGGCAGTTTGTGTGTCTGAATGTGGATGTACAGTTGACAAATTTTTGAAAGTAGGTCTTCTGCAGTGTCAACCTAATAGGTTTGAAGGCATGTGAAACTTAATTAAGTATTGCAAAGTTATGTGGGAGCTATAATAGGTCTATGCTGACCTACTTGATATATTATAAGCCTTGGTTTATTGTATGAAGGTAAAATATTTTGAATTTGAGTCGATAAGTCATATTTTATATAATTTGAATGGTACATCTAATTAGGCCAACCTAATTTATGTTCTAAGTGTTTGTGAATGAGTTGGATATGAATATAAGATTATTTTGAAGGTGTAAATATGTAGTGACAAGTGACAAAAGTTAGTGGATGTGAATTGTGTGAATTTAGTGTGAATGTAGAGCAGATCAGAGTGTTGATTCAAATTAGTTTAAAGAGCTTTGAGTCTGTATTTTGAGCTTCATTGGAACTGTATTGCATGTATGAGTTAGATGCAACTGTAATAGTTCAATCTAGGCTATGAGCCACAAAATTTCTTCTATCTCTTTTCTTCTTTCAGTGGGCAGTGAGTCCACCTACAGTGAACACTTTTGTAATATACTATAACCAATTATAATATATTGTGAGCTAATCCTCACCGTGATTTTTCCAATTTTAGGTTTTCTACATAAAAATCCTGGTGTTCTTGTGTTATGCGATGTTGTTGGATGCTTGCATGTTTTCCTTCATTACTGCAAATTGAATAAGTTATATGTTACATGGTTAAATGTTCAAATGGTTTACGAGAATATTGATTCACCCCCCTCTCAGTATTTTGGGTGTTCAACAATTGGTATCAGAGCTTGGTTCCTTGGAAGGAGCTTATGTAATACCCCTCCTCTACATCGCCGTTGTGTGTTGTTGTTGTTGTTTGTCTTTGAGGTCAAGTATAGTTTGGGTTATGTGTTTGTCAGGATTAATTGATTGATTTTGCCTTGATTAAATAAAACTAATTAAGTTATTATCTGAAGCTAATAAATTAAACTTATAGTTTAAAATAAAATATTTTATATAAAATATTAAGTTATTATGGTAGTTATAAATTATAAAATATAATAAATTGTTAAGTGGTGAATAAAGAGAAGTAATGGAAATTAAATGAATCGATGGAGTAGGAAAGTAGTTACGGATGGAATTAAAAAACTTATTGGATTGGGGGAAATACGAGAATTGGTTATCGGAGGTTCTAGAAATTTTTGTAGGGAGTCTGCAAGCTTTGGGAAATTTGGGGGAAACTTTTAACAGAGATCATGGGTTTTAGAATACTGGAGCTACTTCTAGACTTCAACTTCGACAATATTTCCAGCTCAGTGAACGAATTAGTTCAGGTTCCTCTTTTGCAATTCCTATTTTTTGTTCTCGTTTGAAAATAAATGTTTGAATCTGAAAGTTATTATTGAAATTCTCTGTAGTATAATAGCTCTTTCCTGTGGATTGTTTTTCATGTTGCCTTGAAAGCTTGTACACAGAAGATTGTGAATATTTATCTTGTTGTTGCTTGGAATCCTTTTTGGAAATTTTCAGTCTTTGAATTTCAGGACAAATTTACTAAAAAGATAGGTACATAGATAGTATGTCTCTAATATGGGTCGTTGATTTCTGAGACACCCACGTAGCTCTTCTCTCTGCTCATTTCCTTTTTGATTCTTCTATTGCTATTGACCGATTGTGGGATTTAATCAATAGAATCGTGGGGTTAAAGTGCTTTAAATCCCCTGGACCTGAAAGAAATTTCCTTAGCCTAATTACTGTTATGATGATGCCTGGAAGATTGAAATTTATCTTTTTATACTTCAGGCAGTAAGGCGTTGTCAATAGTCGAATCATTGTATTTGTAAAATGATTGTTATTATTATATCAATTTTTTTATTTTTTTTTTTCTTATCTCACTACGGTGGCTTTATTTCTTTGGTTATCTAACCCTTTTTCTTGCTCTATCGCCCTGGTTGCTATTTATTAGAGACGCTGACTTTCATAATCATATCAGGAAGTTCAAAGATAAAATTTATCTTCTTGACTCTATGGACAATTTATCACAACTGCAACATTCAAACTTAGAAGGGTGTGGACGTATAAATAGCTCTCTGAATTCTTTCGTAGTCTATCGCAGCGGTAGTATTTGAACGTGTTAAGGCGTACAAACTTCAATAACCTCCCTGTTACATTGGAACCCCTCACCAATGTTGCATTTGAACACAAAGGGCCATAAAGGTTTAGGATGTCTTTCTAGTTCCTTTGGTAACTTGTTAGACCTGCAACGCTTGAAAATGGAATGTTGTAGTGGTTTGCATAACCTCCCAGATTTCTTTGACAACCTGACATAGCGGCGAAGTCAACGTTGTTGAATTTATTATATACATGGAACTCTTTTTCTCTCCCATCTCCTCTCTTTCCTAAATTGAATTCTTGAACTTAATTGTAATCTCCTTATCTTTTTCTCAGCCGTGGCCATATACTGTAGTTTGTATATCGCATTTATGGGAGATTTTCTATAGACACATAAATCTTTGGCATTGATACCTACTATTGCCTCAATTGATTCCCACACTTTTAGCTATTTGTAGAAGACTCTAATATATAATGATTGTTCACAGGAACTCCTCATGTCAAACGGTTGGCTATAATTCATAATATCTATTGTAGTTACCTCTATATTTATCTTTGACATCGATATTCTTCAGATATCGATTGGTGTTATCATCAATGCAACTGTAGCTTACTCTATCGCTAAATAGTCATTTAAATTGTCTGACCACTAATTGTGTTCAACGGATAGATATTTATTACCTATGATCCCTAAATTTTGATAGTATGTGGATGTTGTGGTCTTGTGTATCTCATATTTAACATGAAGTTTGAAGCTTGAGGTACGCACGTGTTGGGTGGTGTGGTCTAACAGTATACTACTTGTGTTTGTTAATTAAAACATAATACTTCATATGTCTTTTATTGTGATAAACTCTTGCTTACTGACTTAACGCCTACATGGTTATTTAAATGCAAGTAGGAGCTCTCAGTGGATATGTAATGTGGCTGTGGATTACAATCATCCCTGGAAGCTTCTTAGTTGTTTTATTTTATATATTTATATGTATTTACATACCTATATATATAACGACATTGCATTTACAATTGTGTCCTATCCCATAGTTGGTAATAGCATGAGCGAGGTTACTTAGAATAATATTTAAACCATAGGAAACAATTGTAAGTTGGACAATTAACCATGATAATGTTCTTGTTATGAGTGTTGACGTTTTCTTGTTCTTGAGTTGATGTTTTGCATGAACACTTGTTATTTGGTCATCAAGGAGATGTTTTTGAGTTACGACCATGGGAAGATTCTTGGTATTATAAATTTGACGTTGTTGTGTTTATGGAATTGGAAACCTTCCTGAGGCTAGTGAGAGTTGTTGTCTATATGGAATTTCTTGATTGCCTTGAGATTATTGTTGGTGATCCATGAGTCTTTGGTGGTCCTAAGCCTTGCACTTTGTGTTATCCATCGTGGCTGGAATTTTGTGTTTGCGAGGCAGAATGTACTTCACCATGTTGTTCATGATTAAGTGGTTATAATTTTTGCAAGCCGACCTAGTGTTTATGATTTATTAAGTTGGATGTTGTCAGTAGGGGAGTGGCTCTTAGTCGGGGTCCGACACACAAAGGGGTGCCAGGGTAACTCACTGAGGGTTTAATAAGTGATAATCTAATTAATTAACTAGGGAATTTTGGGTAGTTCTCATTTTAAATGAAGATAATGGATGTCTCTCTCATAGATCAGGCATTTGTTTAGGCTTGAGGTGAGATGAAAAGCATAGTTTGTATGGGGGTCCGGCGGCCGGTAGAGGCAGCTAGGGTAACCTAGTATGGGGGTCCGGTAGCCTAGGAAGGTTACGCCAGGGTAACCCATAACAAATTATGTGTGACACTCCTCCTACGTCAACTAAGTATCCTCATGATGTTGTTTCTCCTTGCTTTGGTATGCCTCTGGAAGTGGTGTTTTGTCAGTCAATGTTATTTTGGTACTTGTTTATTGTTGTTCTATCAGCCACGTGGAGTTTGTTGTCCTTGATTGTCAATGTTGGTGGGACCCGTTGTTACCTCCTAGCACGGGGGGGAATCTTCGGATTCACGTGGTAGGGTGGAACGTGTATCGTCTCCATTGGGTTTCCCCTTATGTTTGTGATATGATGATTCAGTACTGTCTTCAACATTTGTATCTATTCCTGGCAGTTGATCTATGTAAGTAATCAATTTATTTGTAAAGCATCCTCTCTTGACGAGAAAGTATCATTACAAATGTATATAAATTATGATGTATCTATTGTGTTAAAAATTTGTAATAAGTGACATTGCATTTTTAATTTTGAGAGAGAGAGAGATTATTCTTTTATGTTATATGATGTATTTCAAGTATCTTATGTCATATAAATAGATAATGAATGCTAGATGTTTTTTAAAAATACATTAATTGTTGTTTTTTTGTTTTGTTTTGGAAGATAAGTATGCAGCGTGCACCCTTATACTGGAAATAAATTGTATAAGTTTATGTTTAATGTTCAAAACTCTACAGAAAAAAAAAAAAAAAATTTCAAATTTTGGGTGTTCAAATTGGTTTGGCTTGGTTCCTGGAAGGAGCTTAACCACTTGGGGAAGATCTTGGAGGTTGAACACATGGCTGCTAGAAGATTACCTACTCTTCTGGAAGAGATTGCTATTGTTGGATCTACAAAAGAAGATTGCATATTTTACATAAATGGAGAACTCAAAGTTGCTCTTGAAGATCTGGAGAGAACTAAAGGTGAAAACAAAGATCTAAAAGAAAATGTCAAAGAATCAAATGAATGCATCAGAAAATTGAGGGAATAAATCAAGAAATTCAGAGAAAGGCATAAGGAGGTCAATGAGAAATTGAAGCAAGAAAATGAAACAATTACCTATCTAAAGGTGCAAGTTGAAGACAAAAAAAGAGTTGAAGAATGTTTGAATGCAATGGTGAAAATCAAATCTAAAGAATGCATAAGGCTTGAACAAGGAGATGTGAATCTGAGATCAGATCTGGACAAAGAAAGGAGTCATGAAGATAAACTCAAGATGAGTTATACAAAGCTTGATGAATTGATTGCAAATTAGAAAGGCTCCAAAGACAAATAAGGTTGAGGACTTGAAAAGGGTGAAAAGTTTAAAATCAGACCAGACACCAAATGTTGAAAAGAAGACTAAAGACAAGAAGAACAATGACAAGAAGATATGAAATCAAAGGAATGTAGCAAGAAGACCATTGGTCAGACAACCAAATGCACAAAGGTACCCATATTTTAATGGTTTATGTTATTCTTGCAATAAATTTGGACATAAGGCTATGGAATGTAGAAGCAAAATGAATCAGAATGTTCTACCTTTTTTTGGTCAATATTTTACATGCAAGAAATTTGGTCATAGAGCTAGTGAATGGAGAAGTCAAAGGATGAATGGCTATAACAATAGTAGAATGGTTCAATCTTTCAATGGCTATTGTTATACATGTTATGGATTTGGTCACAATCCTAATCAATGTAAGTCCAAAATGAATGGAAGTAAGATTGGTCAAAAGAATGTTATATGCTACAATTGTAGTAGGCCTAGATACATTTCTAAGTTTTGTAAAAGAAATATGAAGAAGGATAATCTAGTAAAGAAGAATGATCCAGTACAAAAGGTTGATCTGGTAGAGACAAAGAAGGAGATGGACAAGATTTGGAGAAAGAAGGAAGAGAACGAGGTTAAGGATGAATCTGTACCGACATTTGGTGCAGATGTTTCCTCTAGAAACTAAGTTGAGAGCTTTGGCTCAGGGGGAGCTTTAATGGAAATGTTTTATCCCTTGCTATTTAAAATGGTGTTGATGCTTCAACACAAGGATATGTGGTGTAGGTCAATATGTTTGATCTTTTGGAGAAAATTTTGGTGGAAAATATTGAAATACAAAAGTTTGTTGAGCATTTGAAGTTGACTATGCATACAATCAGGGTTTACCAACTTTATTGTTTGAGGCATTCAATGTGAAATCAGGTTTTCAAAAGGTTATAATTGATTTTACTTAACCAAATCCATTTACACAAGCATTTGAGAAGAAGCAGAGATGTGAGGAAGTGATTTGGAGTAATCAAGGTGATTGAGATTTGTTGCGCACAAACCCTAGTCCAAAAAATGAAGGAAAAGGTATTTACCATTTTATATTTGACCTAGTTTCTCAGAGAACTCTTTTGAAAGCATTTTAGAATCATTTTCAATGGCTACACTGAGGGTAATTGAGGTTACTAATAGGCCAAAACCTATGTTTAAGAAACATCCTATTAAATCCACGAAGGTTGATCCAATGGGTGCATTTTCATGTGTTCCCTATGGTGTTTTACACACAAAGGATATAAGGATTTATATCCATAATAAATTAGAGAAGTGTGATCATTCTAAGCTAGGAGAGGTATGGGTACGTGAACTTATTGGATAATTATTTACCCTGAAACCAGAATATCAAAATCTAGTTGTGAAGAAACTTGATTTATGACAATGGTTTCCAAATTTTTACCTTGATGATAAATGGGTTAGAATTGCATTGAGCATAATTCATGATATATTTTTTTAGACTAACATGCTTGGGTTAATCACAAAGGATGTGATTAGAGAAGTTATAGGTTTATGCTCCACCGGACCCGTTTCGGTACTCAAATTCGTGAAAAATGAAGTGGTCACAAAATTAATAGGTGCTAAGTTTGACAGAAGGGCTATGAAAATAAAAGACGTAAGAAATCCAACTGTGAAGTATGCAGCTATGATGATAGGTTACAAGCTTTACTTTACAAACAAAGACAGCTTTGTATCTACCACCACTGTCAATGTTGCCTATGAAATGGTGGAAAAAGGGGTTGATTATGATCTATGTGAACTATTAAGACAACAATTAATGGAGAATTTGAAATAGAAAAAGGAGAAGAAACATTCATTCAAGTATGGTACTTTAATTATATCCTTACTTTTCTATTTCTTGAGAGAACTTCTCGAGACTAAAAGTGTAGTATTGTTGAAAGGTAGACCTACTGCTCATTAGATTAGATATTTTCTGAGAGATATTAGTGATGCAAAGACGCAAGATGAGGATCTTGAGGCTTTCTTTGCAGTATTTCAGAAGAGGATGCATGAAAGAGAAATAATCCCTAAGAAAATGGTGAAGTACAAGAATGAAATCATATTCTTGGTAACAACATATAAGTGCATCATACATGCAGTAGAACCAAGAATAGTATGGATCCCAAAGATGGGATATGAGATTACTAAGTAGGAAAACACTACATTTGTAGACTACATGCTTAGTAAACCTAAGGACACCACAGATGGAAGATATGACACCTATGAAAAAAATCAATGGAGGTGCATATGTAGAAAAGGAAACCAATAATAAATGAGAAGGTTGAAAAGAGAATGCATAGTTTGCAGAGGCCATGGGCTTCACAAAAGAGCAAGTTGAATAAGAAAGAGCAAGGGTTGGAGCTTCAAGAATCTCATCAAGCACAAGAAGATTTGGTACAACAACAACTACCACCCCTTCTACTATTCAAAAGTCCTCTAGGAATAAGCCCCTATAGGAGAGAAGAGAAAAACAATTGAAAGTACTCCAATGAAGGAGAAGTCTCTAGTTGTGCAAAGTACAAGGCCTGAGAAGAAGAAGACTACTTTAGTAACACCACCTGTAGGCCCTACCAAGAAGAGAGCAAAATAGAGGGCATTAAGAGAAAAGGACATAAGTTTAAATGTTGAAGAGGAGGAAGAAGAAGAAGAACCTAAATTGGTTTGGAAAAGAAAAAGTGAAGCTTCACAAAGTGAAACAAGTTTAAATAAACAAAAAGTTGATGTTGATACTGATGAAGAAGTTGAGGTGGAAAAAGAAAAGGAAGGCTTCAAAGTAGAAGTGAGGGAAAAGAAGGAACATGGTAACAAGAAGACTCCTGATGAAAAGAAAAAGCAAAAGAAAAAACCTCTGGTAAGAGCCCGCAACCCCATGAAATTTGAGGCACTCTTTAATGGTATTGTACAACATGACATGTTAGCAAAGACTGCAAAATTATACAAAGAAGTTGATGAGGTAGATAAGGCCACTATTGTAGAAGCTATCATTAAGTATATATTTTTTTTAGAAGTTGACATGAAGAACATTA
Source organism: Sequoia sempervirens (assembly GCA_007258455.2). Taxonomy (NCBI): domain Eukaryota; kingdom Viridiplantae; phylum Streptophyta; class Pinopsida; order Cupressales; family Cupressaceae; genus Sequoia; species Sequoia sempervirens. The sequence continues at coordinate 192,723 of VDFB02384494.1, forward strand.
AAAACCAAATTCCTGCGGAGCTATTGAATGTCTTTTTTGAGAGAACTTGGCAATAAGCAATAGAAGAAGAGGCTAAAATGAAAACATATGCATTGGAAAATGTTGGTGCCCCTCTCTCAAAGGAAAATAAAGCCACAATGGCTAAATTGTATAGCAAAGAATTCAAGACAAAGCAAAGGGTGACTACCCTTATAGGAAGAGATACAAATGAGATTGAAAGGCTCCAGAAGGAGACTATGGATAAGGTAACAAATCTAGCACAAAGATATAGAATGACTTCAGAAAGCAAAGATCCTACTTTGGAAGTCAATATAGGAGAAGAAGCTCAATGTATTGATGCTCAACATGAGCATGTAACATATGAAGGATATGCTCAAGATAGTTTTCTTCTAAAAATGGAAGAAATAACAAAGGAAGATGAAGAAACAAGGAAGAATGTTGAGGAAGAAGTGATCAGAGAAGACATTGCAAAGGAGCATACTTCTACTCCTCTAATATCTGAAGAGAATGTTATGCCTCTAGACAACATAGATATGTCAGTTGTGAAGATAATGCAAATAAGGATGGTGAAAAGGAGAGTGATGATGCAAATGAGAAGGATGGTGAATAAAAGAATGAAGATGCACTAGTACAAAAACAATAATATATGATTAAAAAAATATTAAAAACTACATATAAATGACTGAACATGATCACATGACCATTAGTAGTTTATTACTAGTCATTTATAACACGACTAGATTGATGACTAAACAATTTTTAGTCATTTATTCGTTGTTTTGATTGATCGATTTGGTAGTATATTTATTTGTTGATTTAGTCATTGATTTTTGTAACTTGGTCACTTATTTAGTCATTTTTTATTCACTGATATATTTAGTTGTTGATTTAGTCATTGATTGTTGTAATCTGGTCACTTATTTAGTCATTTTTTATTCACTGATATATTTAACTGGTCACTTATTTAGTCATTGATTGTTGTAATCTGGCCACTTATTTAGTCATTTTTTATTCACTGATATATTTAGTCATTGATTGTTGTTAATTGGTCACTTATTTAGTCATTTTTATTCATTGATTTCTGTGCATTGGTAGTGTATTTAGTCATTAATTTTAATCATCATTTTGATCAATTTGGTAGTATATTTAGTCATTTTTATTCACTGATTTCACTAGTCATATATTTAGTCATATTTATTCATTGTTCTCTAATTTGGGTCAATTGCTAGTATATTTTATCAATTTAATTATTAATTGACGTTAATTAGTAGTATATTTAGTCATTTTAATTGACTGATATTTGATATTTGAGGATTTAAACATAAAACACATAAATATACATCAATCATCAATTGCACACAATAAGACAACCATTGAGAAGGAAAAATCAGTGAACTTTATTAATAAAAGAAAGGTGTTCTAGTTACAACTTAGAAATAGAGTATTACAATTTTTATTTTTAGTCACAAGACTGAAAATATGAGTTACAATGCATAGACATGAATGCAAGAAAGAAACTTCTCCAAAAAACTTTTGCAATGATGGAAATGCATGCTTGGAGCCCTTCAATGCAAGCACATGCCCCTTTCATCTCTTAAAACTTCTACAATGCGGGAAATCTTCCTAGAGCAAGCTGTAACGTGTAGAATCCAAGGAGAGTGTTGATTGTGTCCCATATATGAAGCTCTCTCCTTCAATGCAATCAACAATAACCCTAAAATATTTCCTCCTTTATATGCAACATTCCATCTGATATGAGCAATAGGGTGCTTCCTTTTCTGCCATGAATGAAGCTGTGCCTCAATACAACCAAAAAAATTACTATTAGCCTCAATTTAGAAAGAATAAAAGTGCATTGTATATTGCAAGTTTACAAAAGTAAGTCCAAACACAGTAGAAAGATAAATCAATTAAAAAATTGTAGCCTTGTCAACAAATGCCTTAAACAAAGTGTTCAACATAGGCCTGAAATATTAAACCCTTGATTTCAGAACCTTGTTCAAAATTTAAGAAAGGTGATACACTCATATTATAGAATGAAGTTGACATTATAGAATGAAGGCTATCAACACTAGCCAATATACTGGAACAACATTATCAACAAAAAATTACTGGAAACCAAGCCCAAGAATGCCATTAGACTTAGACAACAAAAATGTCAACCCTAGTTCATGTGTTGTCTCAGTATAGACTTGCACCATGAAAGAATCCATTTATACATAAATTCCAAATTAAGTTGATGAGAAAAGATCTTTGATATCCAACTGGGAAGCCTTAATAGTCAAAAATTACTAGCCTGATGTTTCACAACAAGTTTCCCAATTGTGACATCATCTTTACTTAAGAAATCAAATATTGATCCATTGCCATATTGGATCTCACATGATTCTCCTTCACAAACAACAAATTATATATATTAATTATTTAACAACTTCCTTAATATCCCCATGTAAGCAGACTAAACTAAGTGAGGTTGAGGGTTTGAAGTAGAGTACCATCTTCTTGGTATATGCTTGACTTTGATCATGACTTGTATCTTGAATGAAAATAGCAAGCTTGTTGCATTGTAAAATCATTGTTAATCATTGCTAGAAAAATAACCACAAAATCCTCTTTAATTAAAATAATCCTTCTAGATATTTCAAGACAAGATATTTCAGTTAATTTCTAAGAGAGCTAATTTCACTATCCAAACATCCATCAATCTATTTACTGTACATATAATTTCCCAAAATTCAAAATTTGAATGTAATGAACTAACCATAATTACCAAAGATTTGACACCAAAACACAGCACATGCCCCTTTCATCTCTTAAAATTTCTACAATATGGGCAATCTTCTTGGAGCAAGCTGTAACGTGTAGAATCGAAGGAGAGGGTTAATTGTGTCCCATATATGAAGCTCTCTCCTTCAATGCCGTCAACAATAACCAAACCCAAGAATTTCATCAGACTTAGATAACAAAAATGTCAACCCTAGTTCATGTGTTGTCGCGGTAAAGACATGCACCATGAAAAAATCCATTTATACATAAATTCCAAATTAAGTTGATGAGAAAAGATCTTTGATATCCAACTAGGAAGCCTTAACATCCAAAAATTACTAACTTGATGTTTCCCAACAAGTTTCCCAACTGTGACATCATCTTTAGTTAAGAAACCAGATATTGATCCACTGCCATATTGGATCTCACATGATTCTCCTTCACAAACAACAAATGATATATATTAATTGTTTAGAAACTTCCTTAATATCCCCATGTAAGCAAACTAAACTAAGTGAGGTTGAGGGTTTGAAGTAGAGTACTATCTTCTTGGTATGTGCTTGACTTTGATCATGACTTGTATCTTGAATGAAAATAGCAAGCTAGTTGCACTATAAAATCATTGTTAGAAAAATAACCACAAAATCTCTTTAATTAAAATAATCCTTCAAAATATTTCAAGACAAGATATTTCAATTAATTTCTAAGAGAGCTAATTTCACTATCCAAACAACTATCAATCTATTTACTGTATATAATTTACCAGAATTCAGAATTTGAATGTAATGAAACTAACCATAATTAACAAATATTTGACACCAAAATGTAGTACAAAATGAATTGTTTGACAACAAATGTATTTTGATAAACCAGATACACCCTTAATCTATTGATTTAAATAACAAGGAAAGATCAAACTAAAGTCATCAAGATAACATTCATTAATTCACTTCAATAAACAATTGAAACTAGAATTTGACCACCAATTATAACTTCATTCTACTGATCTTCAAAAATATTTTACAATACATTTTAAAATTTTGTCCTGACTGACATGTCAAAAGTTTCTTTTTAGTTACCCACTTTTAACATAAATCAAAAAGTCTTAATTATCGTTGTTTATATAGGATTGCATAAAAGCAACGAAAGATGAGAAATGAAGAGAAATGATCAGATGTTGAAGTCCAGAGCACTCACAAGATACAAAAGTCTGTTACTCATCATAAGGTACCTGTCATCATTCAGATTTGGCAAGGTCCTCTCTCCATGATAGTATCTGCAAGGCTTGGTACTTCACTGCAAGGCCTATTCTTCTGGGGGAGCTAGATATGTATGCTCCCATTGGTACACTATGTAATAATAAGGCCATTTGTACTCCTGGATTTTTTATGTGTTGGCCAAGTAACTCTTCCATCTGCTGTTTAATAACCCTTTGCCATCCATGATGAATTTTGAGTATCAAACATCTAGTGCAATTATTCCATCCAAGGTTAAATTGAGGTAGTGAAGATTTATCTCACCATCATTCTGTAAATTAGTGAGGCAGTTGGGAACAATTTTGCTAAACTCATCTATCCAATCCTTGGAGCCTTTTAGTTGATCACCATCCCTTAGTATCTTAGGCACGAACCACTGCTTTAGTGTGTGAAATGAATCTATTCTTACCTTGATCTTTTGTTCTTTTGTAAATATGTATTGAAATTCATCTGTGACCATTTGGACCATTTGCTCAATAGGCTTTAAAGATGTGGGGGCCTTAACACTCCTTTGTAAAACTTTGCACAAAGTTATTAAGGTGTGATGTACAGGTTGTCATTTCTTGAATAAGGGGTCCAATATAGGTACATGGGCCTTTATCTAATCAACTGCTTGTGACAAGGAGACATAACATTCATACACATTTTCTAATTTGTCCATAATTTTATTAACCCCATGCTCCAAGATCTTTTCCAATACCGTGAGTGTTTGTCTCTTTGCTCCTTCCTTTGTTTCTTCATAAGTCTTTTTCAACTTCTCAATTTCTTGTTTTAGCACATTTACTTGTTCAATAGTGATTGCGCCTGTATCAGTTTGGATGGCAAGGGGTTGGTATATTGTTAATTTTGTGCTTTGGGAAGGACCTGCTCCCTTCAACTACTCTTTCAATTTCACATTTTCTATGAATAACCTATTCTCTTCATCATTCAGATTAGTCTGTGCTTTCTCATATTTTGTCTTCCAATCTAAGCTCCATAACTTTAACTGCAACCCTAGTAAACATTGTTGAGTGCATTGTCATAGTAGCTGCCTTCAATGCTGGCATGTCTTGAAGTGTCTTTACCATGGCCGTCCCTCTCATTTCTTGTACAACATCAAACAATATTGGTTTTTCTATTCTTTTTTGCTTTGTCCAAAAGGCTAGGGTTTCAATTCTTGGATTGTAACCTGTGCCACTCATTCCCCCATCTGAATTAAATTCAGAAACCAACATGGGATCTTCTTGGCTTCTTACTTGATCCAATAAGAATATCTTTTTTAACTCCATCCCAAGAATAATTAGTATATTGCTTTTTAAGACCAATTTTCTTGCTTCTTGGGGGCTAATAGTAATTTCATTAATCTCGAGTTCTTCAAAATTATGGGCAACAATCTAGTCATGCTATGACTCCTAAGTGCCCATGTTATTAATTTGGAGTCTCTCCTCAAATTATTTCATTTTCATCTTAATCCAAAAATCCTTACACTCAGGAGTTTGAATAAAGTCATCTTCAATAAATCTAAGGGCAACAATAACTCTTTCATCATCATGCACTTCTTGATAATTATGCCCATGTACATCCACTCTTTCCTCTGGTTTGTGAGCATTAGTTGCAAGCTTAGGCGGTGGCTGATCAACTTCATCATCTTTAAAATTCAAAAGTACATCAGCTACCTCTTAAGTATCCTCTACTCCTTCACTTATTTCATATGCCACTAAGGGGGCCACTCCATGTGTCTTTTGTCTTATAGGACCTGGTTGCTTAGGGGTTGCTTCTAATTGTATTGTGGTAGTGTCTGGTAGGGGCTCTATGATTACAATACCACTTGGTTTGATGGGTACCTTGGAGGGTTTTGAAGAATGACTCAAGTTTCTTTTCTAGTTTAGCATATAATCTTTCAAAGTTGTCAATTATTAAGTTCATCCTTTTGATAGGATCCCCTTCTTCAACATAGAATCATTGGAATCCAATGTCCTTTTTCTTCTTCTCCTCCTCAAGCCTCTTTATGATTTCCCACTTCCTTTTCCTTTGAAAAACTTTGTGAGGTGTTAAGCAATTTCTTATTACATCTTCTTCATAATCCATTACATGGGTGATCCCAGCTCTAGTAAGAAGTGTCTGCTTTATAAAATTAATATGCCCTTCAGGATCAAAGACCCTTTCTTCTCATGACTTCAATTAATACCTCATCTTCAAATAGTTTTGTAGTTCTTCAAGAGTGTCAGATCCTATGGATAGCTCCTCACATTCAATTAGGTCAGGGAGGAATGTCCCCTTTTTCTATCTTTTCATAACATTCTGCTCAATCCATAACATTTGCCACATAAATTCTAAAAAATGCAATTCAAATAGAAACAAATTTAGGTAAAACATGTGGGGTTTGAGGACACCCATAGTCCCTTATTATTGTTTGGTCTGCTAAGAAGGACTAGTCACCAAAATTGTGAGTGTGTCCTTGCTCTGGCTTCAATGCTAAAGGTCTTAATACTTGCATGATTTTATTAGGAAATCTTGGTGAAATATGACCAAGACTCTCCATGACCTTTATTACGAAATCGTCATTAAAATTTAACATAATTATTATTTTTGCATCTACTATCCCATATGTAACACTAGTTTTGTATAGGCAACCTATTCCCTTCATCATCAGTCATTCCCAAACACATTCTTTTAGTACATCTATTTTTGTTTTGGTGCAATATTAAATGACATAGAAGAGAGTATTTCCTGAAAGTGATGGGAGCTAAGTTCTCTCTTACTTCCAAAAATCCCTCATGTAGCCCTTTCTAAATTTCAACAACAAAGTCATACTCGATGTTGACTTTAGGATTTTTTATCTTCATTGTGATCATCATGAGATAGGTTGGCATCCTCTCTTCAGAATCTATTCCAAGCACTTGGCACAAAGCAAAATAAGTTCTTTTGAAATATACTTGGAATTCTTCTATGGAAAATGGCTCAATTTGGGAGGGAGAGATGTTGAAAATGGAGGTAATTATGTAGGTTAATACTTTGTAAAACTATGAGATTGTAGATCTAATTAAGTGTTCTTTGTTACAATTTCTTTGTGGATGATTATTTGTTTAGATTCATTTTACCATTTGCAGAAATAGACAAAAGATTGTAAAGAATAAGACCAAAAGATAGAAGTGACATAGCATATACTATGGAGAAACCCTTTCGGGAAAAAACTCCACCACCATAATCAATAGTGCTTGTATTATTTAACCTTAGAACAATATTACAATAATTCTTTATCAATCCTTGCTTGAGATGCTTCTTTTGCCTTCAACAATTCTTCTTCACAACCTGCAATAAAATCTTAAAAAACTCTCTTCAACTTGCTGCAATTAATAGACAATAATGAGCCTTGAAAACTCTAAAGAGTTGTCAATTACAAAGCACAAAAATTCTCTCAAAAACCTATGCCTATTCTTTGCAAGTAGAGTTTTAGTGTGTAACAAGAAGTCAAATCCAATATCTCCTCAATTTAGGCACCCCAAACTGAACTCCTAATTGATCGTTGGTCAAGAAAATATCTTCCAAGCTTCTCCTCAAAGTTAGCGCCCAAGAATGGGCCCACTTAACTCAACCTTGTAGATATCTTCTCATGAAAAAGGTGTTAACTCCAAGATGCCAACTTGGGCGCCCAAGGTGGTTCCAAGTCAATCTTTGTTAACAGAAACATATCTCTCCATCAATTCATGCAAACATGATGCATGATTGATCATCCCCACTTAACTAAATGTATCACTTGTTATCTGTCATGCAACTCAAGTCATTAGTCATGCATTCCAAGTCAACTGAAGTCAACTAGAATTCAAATAAACCACAATTGAACTGAACTAAACTGAATTGAACTAATTGAACTAAACTGAATTGAACTGAACTAAACTGAACTGAAGTGTTATCTTTCCTCCAAATAGTTAACTGAACTCAAGGTGGGTTCTTCCTTCCATGTGGGCAGCCCATGTGCTCCTATTTTGTAGGAGCTCTTCTTGGGCGTCCCCACATGTTCCTATCATTTATAATTAATTACAAATGTCAATTTACATGTTCATTTCATTTGAATTTAATCTCTTTCTAATCCTAATGTTGGGGAACACTTTCCAAGGACATAGGAGATACATGAAATATGTTTAGGATTGCAATTAAATGGCATCCTATTCCCAACATTCTCCCACTTGACATTATACATTGCAATTATTCTAAACAAGGAATCATTATTATAAATCAAGTACAACACTCAAGGCCAATGGCCTTCCTGCACCATGAGAACTTATCTATAGGAACTAGTTTCGTAAGATAATCTGCAACATTGATCAAAGTGTCAACTTTCTCACTCAATACCTTCCCACTCTCAACCATTTCTCGCACAAAGTGATACTAAACATCAACATGCTTAGTGCGAGCATGATACATAGGATTTTTGGCTAAACAAATAGCACTCTGACTATCACATTCAAGTTTAATTTGCTTGCAATTAAAACCAATACCTTTCCCAAGTCTCTGTAACCAAATTGCCTCTTTAGAGGCATGCGAAACTATCAAGTGTGTTGAACTCACATCCAACCAAGGTGTAGGCTCCCCAGACTTCCTACTGAAATCTCATTAAGAGTAGCCATCTCAACACATGTCTCCAACCATAAGAGAACTCAAGCCTCACCTATATCTCCAAGTATCCATGAGGACCTGTAACCAACCAATCCATGCCAAACTCCAAATGCAACATAGCACTATCATGAAGTAATCAAGTAAATGATTAATGTACCCAATACATAAGAGAACTACTACAATCAATGTCAAAGCTCCAATCATGAATTAGAAACATAAACATGACATCCATGATCTAACCATCTCCTCCAAGGAGATCACATGCATCATAACATATATAAACATCCTAGTCTCAAAAGAATAAGTACCATGCCAAACTCTAAATGCAACAAGAGTAAACAATGACATAATAATAACCACTCTGAACCAAGAAAAAATATCCCAAATCACATGAAGATAACCATACCAATGATGCATCCAAGTCACTGCCAACAAATCCCACTAAATCGTGGTACAAGCTACACATGGCATTGTGACTACCATCCTCTTCATGAAGATCACTCTAAAACATCAAGCAAAGATTCATCACTAACTTTTTTACATGAAATGATCAATGCATCATTACCATCATCCGAGGACTCCTCTGTAGAAGAATCATAACTCTTTTTCTTGTTCTTACAATCCTTCTTCACATGTCTCGGTTCCCTATAGTTCCAACACTTTACCTTACTCTTACTAGGGGTTTTAGACCGTCCTTTGGACTTACCCTTTCCTTCCTTGTCTCCCTTAGGTTCTTTTTTCTCAGGCCTACCTCTTATAAACAAGGCATCTTGGATTCCCATTTTAGATTTCCTCCTCATCTCCTATGATAGGAGAGTAGGAATTATATTGTCCATCTTAGGATCTGCACCACTACCACTGATAGCAACAATTAGATTTTCCCAAGACTCTGGTAAAGAACAAAGTAACAAAATGCATTTATCTTCATCTTCTAGCTTTACATCTATAGATGCTAACTGACTTAGAATCAAATTAAAATCATTTAAATGATTTGCAACATAATCACCATCTTTCATCTTTAAAGAATACAACTGTCTTTTCAAATACAACTTATTAGTAAGACTTTTGGTTTGATAGATATCACCTATCCTCTTCCACAACTTATATGTGGTAGTTTCATTTGAAACATTGAAGAGAACAACATCAACAAGACATAATCTTATGGTCCCTCTTGCCTTCTTATCAAGCTTATCCCAATCTTCATTTGACATTGTTGTAGGTGACTTTGTCTCATTACAAACAACTAACCACTGATCTCTCTCTTCAAGGAGATCCTCCATTTTTAGTTTCCACATCTCATAACTAGATCCATTGAATCTTTCAATATCTAAATGAGAATTATAACTCATTGTAACACACTTCTTTTACAAAATCATCAATAACACAATAGTAAAAGCTCCCACTACAACCAAAAAACCTTCAAACTTTTAAGAGAAAGGTGTCCCAAACACTCCCAACCGTTAGCTCTGATACCAAATGTTGAAAATGGAGGTAATTATGTAGCTAAATACTTGTAAAACTAAAATATTGTAGATCTAAAAGTGTTCTTTGTTACAATCTTTGTAGTGATTATCTGTTTAGATTCATTTTACCATTTGTAGTAGACAGAAGATTGTAGAAGAATAAGACCAAAAGATAGAAGTGACACAAGAAAAAACTCCACCACCAAAATAAGTTCTTGTATTATTTAACCTTAGAACAAGAACAATAATTCTTTATCAATCCTTGCTTGAGATGCTTCAATGCAATAAACTCTGAGAAAACTCAACTTGCTGCAATTAATAGACAATAATAAGCCTTGCTCCAATTACAAAGCACAAAGATTCTCTCAAAAACCTATGCCTATTCTTTGCAAACAATGTAAACAAATCCATGGCACCCCAAACTAAATCCTAACTGAAATATCTTCCAAGCTTCTCCTCAAAGTTGGTGCCCAGAATGGACCCACTTAACTCAGCCTTGTAGCAAAAGGTGTTAACTCCAAGATGCCATCTTAGGTGCCCAAAAGTGGGTCCAAGTCAATCTTTGTTAACAAAAACATATCTCTCCCATCTAATTCATGCAAACATGATGCATGATTGATCATCCCCACTTAATTGAATGTATCACCTGTTATTTGTCATGCAACTCAAGTCATTAGTCATACATTCTCTTCAATTTATATCAACTAAAACTAACTACATGCAACTGAAAATAATTAAACCATAACTGAATTGAATTGAACTGATTGAACAAACATGAACTATTTGAACTCTTTGTTGACTCAAAATTTATTTGTTCCTCTCTCTAGGATTCCTCCATGCATTCAGTATTCCACATCCTAACATAAGATCCATCTGATTTCCACATCATATCAAATTTGAGAATTTCCTAACTCAATCCAATGTAATTGACAAATTCTATCCCACATAAATTGTTTACACACTTTTCCAAGTTCAAAGTTACAAGGTTTTTCTATAATCCTCACTCACTTCTAAAGTTGAACTTAGTGATAGCTTGCTTGTTTAACATAAAACACTCTATAATTGCTTCTTTAGTCAGCACCACTAATGGTGAACCATCTAGCATTCTTATAGTCCTAGTAGCTAGGTGATAATATTGTGCCAATACTTTAATAAACTCAACATCTATGAAGATAGTTGGGACTATCAATTTGGCTAAATCTAAGGTCCAAGGATTCAAAACTAGAATCTTGTCATCCCTTTTTTCATAAAAGTACCAAGACAGATCCCACCCTGAGATAAGGATAATTGGGTCTCTACATCCATGAGCTGTATCTTTAAACACCTTTTTGAGTCTTTTGTTTATAGAATTAGGTAACACATCTAAAATGGATTGTTGTAGGGATCTCTTCTCTCTTTTAGAAATTGTGAACTCTTCCTTTTTACTCGCAAGTTGACTTCTTTTGGGTGGCATGATGAAGAATTTTCTCCTACTTGATTTCTTTAAGTGCCTACTTGTAGAAACAAATTCAGTTCTTATACACTTGCTACATAGGGTTTCTATGAACTTACCCGGCGAAATAATTGTTGCAGAGTCTTCCCACTTGAATTCCCTTGCCTCTATTATGCTGAGTTGTGTGAATGATTTCCAAAATTTTGTTGAGTCCCAAGTAATATTTGCTGTTGAGTTCTGTTGTGCCCTTAGCACACACGCCCCGTTCGGAACGGGGACCCTCTTTTTCTTTCGCCTTACCGGGTCGTTTTTGTCGCCGCCTTATTTTGCATGCCCCATTCTGGTCTCCTAGATGGTTAGCGTACCTCTGAAGTTTTATCATAAGTTGACCGGGCTCCTCCCTTCTAATTTTGTTAAGTTCTGGTGCCTCGCAGGGTCTCTCTGGCAGTTTGCCTCTGCCAGCGGCTTGGGGCCCATCCGGGCCCGCCCCTTTGGGTTTCCCTGGCCGGGTTTCCCTATCGTGTCCGCCGTCCCGAACGACGGATGGAGTTCGCCTTCCCTATTCCTGGGACCCGACCCACTGATCGCCGTCCAATTGCTAATTGAAAATTTAATTGACGACTTTCCCCTGTATCGGGCCTGAACCTCCAGAGTTCTGTGTGGTTTTTGCCGTTCCAGACAGAAAATTGGTGGTGGACTTCTGCCCTCCGAGATCCGAGTTCCCTGTAGCCATTGGTGATTTCCAAGAATAATTTTTCAAAACGGCCGCTGCCTCGCGTCTTTCCGGCCTCGGGGCCCCAGACCTCTCACCGCCGTTTGAGAATTTGAATCCACCAACCCAATTGCTCATCGTACGTGCATTTAATGAAGCCATTAATGGCGGTTGGGGTATAAATATCTTTCCCAAACCTTTCATTCTCACTTGTTAGTGTTGCAGAGAAGGATCAAAGATCTTGCCAGAGGAGCCCATCGTCTTCGTCAACCGTCGCCCTCGCACCCATTGCCTTCACTTGCCGATCGTTAGTCAATTTCGCATCTTGCCACATCGAGTGGCCGAGGTAGGTTTACCATTTTCCCTCCCAAGTAACATTTTCACGATTTTAAAGGATTTAAATGAACAATAACAGTTAAATGGACATGTGAATGATGAAACATGACAACGAACAAAACCCATGTCTTAAAAACTTGAGAAAACCCTCGAAAGTACCCTCATGATCAATTCAGAGCTTCACTTTGGCGTGACTGTTCTTCGCGCAGGGGCGTTCATGCCCTCCGGGCCGGGGTCCTCTCTTGGCAGTCGAAACTGAAAACAATGAACATTTTCCAAAATGGCAATTTGACCCTTTGGGCCCAGATCTTCGGACCTCCATCCTTCCCTCGCCGTCGAGACTGAAAACTGGTTGGCATTTTGAATCTTCAGGCTCGATCTGTCGGACTTTCGTGTTCGGAAGTCCGCAAAGATGTCGCTGTATCAAATGGCGAAGTTACCCTATCCACCTGAGCCCTGAGGCCTGCCTCTCCCTTCGCCGACTGGGACTTAGCGAAATAACCAAAATTTTCAAAACGACTCCTTCATTTCCCAGGCCTGGAACCCCGGACTTGCACCGGCGGCTCGCTGTCTGGTGTCCTGAACTTGAGTTTTCAAGGCAACCTCTGTTTTGACCTCTCGGGCCCGGGCCTTCGAGATTCCGCGTCCAGGATTCTGCTCCTCTCCTGCTATTCTTTGATGGCGAAGGGGTCCCATCCGCTCGGTCCTCGGGTCCTGCCTGGCAAATCGCCATCGAATTTTGACTTTTACCAAATGCCCTCCGGCTCCCCAGGTCCCGGTCTTCGGACTTCCACCCTGGGGATTCCACGTGGTCTTTGCCGTTGCGAATGGCGAATGCTTGGCATCCTTCCGCCTCCTGGGCCCCGAGCTCCCATTCGCCGTTGGGGACAATGCATTGAACTCTGAAGGTCCTCGACCGTGCCGGGCTCCTCCATCTGGGACTCCGTCCCCTCTCCACCATTGAAAATGGAAAATCTTCCCCACCCTTCCGAGCTTTAGGCTCCGCCTTCCTGATCACCGAGAAACTTGCAGTGGAAATCTAGCATCTGTCTGAGGAGCTGGGTCCGATCCGCTGGGCCGCCCCTCTGGACTTTCGTCTGACGATCGCTGTCTCGAACGGCGAAAGCACAACAGCGTCCGCCCTTTGATCCGCCGGGCCTCGGACCCTGGAGTTCCGTCTCCGGAACTCTGTTTCTGCTCGGCCATTCCAAACGGCCATCTCCAAATGACTTTCTGGCCTTGTACCTCCGAATGCTCCTAAATCGATCCAAATGAGCTCAAATTTGAAATCTAATCTCGACCCATGTGCTTAAATTCGGCCCTCTTTGTTATGATCCTTTTGAACCATCAAAGTTCGGTCGAGAAAGATCTCCTGGATTGCTCCAGCCTGGTTGCCTTTCCAAAGCGGCATTCCTGCCAGGGAAGTCCGGCCCTCCGGGCCCAGACTGTCCCAAAGCCCTCAATCAAAAGACTAATATTGTTGGGAGATAGAAGTATCATTTTATTAACGATAATTTACTTTAAGCTGATTTCATGGGATTTTGACTAACATGAATGCTTTCGTGATCAATTGCACTAACTGCGCCTTTGCTTGTAGAATATATGGAATCGGGTGCAGTACCTTCAGGAGCAGTTGTGGAAAAGGACAAAAGAAAGAAGTCAGGCAAGACTCCTCGAGGAAAAGAGGATAAGGACCAAATGAAATACCAGTTCTAGGGTGAGCCTCTGCACTCAAAAGTTACCACGGATTGGAAGGAAATCACTAACACCAAAATAGGCCATGTCAATATTGACGAATTTACACAAAGGGTCAGGGTCAATCCAACGACCAAGAATGCAAGACTAATAAGACAAAGTGGAATTGCAAAAGCTGCAGGATTCCCTCCATCCCTCATGGCCCCTGAATTGGTCATGGCTTGTCGGCAGGCATATCAACTTGACACAAGGACAATTGTTGACAGGGATGGTAACGTTCTCGCCGACATGTCGGCTGAAGGAATCACAAAGACCTTCCATATTCCCACTTTTCAAGAAATGGAAACACCTATTGTAGAGGAATGCCAAGCAGCATGGGATGACAACCCGACAGGATGCAAATGGTTAATAAATCAGCATTGGCTTAAAGAAAAGCGCGGCAGTGCTGTGAAGGTTCCTCACGAACTCTTCTGCAGTGACTTCCATGAGGATTACCATGACCTGGTCACAATGCTAAGTAGGGTTATGGGTCTTCCTACGGCTACCTTCTTTTAGGAATGGATGGTGTACTTTATCGAGCAGATCCTTCGTGGGAATGAAGATGTTACCACAAAGACCTCATTTTACTAGGGAGGTATAATAAGCGACTACTTCCATGAGCAGTTCGTCAATGTGAAGAAGAGTTCCAAGTTTTATATGACTTCATATCTCATCTATTCCTTGGCAGACCGGAGACAGTACAACAGATTGTTTGTGGCACCTGATGAGGAGCAGGGTCAAAAACTCAAGGCCTATAACAGATACCCCCAGCTCTAGTACCGAAACTTCAAGAGGGAGTATTACAGAGTGAATGACGCCTTCATCAGGCGCATCATCAGAATGATTGCCGAGGATTTTGAAAGGAGGGTTTCCCATAGTGCTCGAGCATTCTTAAAGCAATATGCCTTCCTCTTCATTCAATACCTGAAGTTCACATACATCCATGCCCAAGGCTTGACTGAAAGGCCAAACAAGCTACCTCGATATCCCAATGACTGGATCATTCTATTAGAGCTTTCTCGGCAGCTCCAACACATACAGGCAGTCTTCAGCGGCAAACACGTGGTAGGGATCTCTTATCCCATGACCCTCGGTCAGGGCATGTATAAACTACAAACTTCCCAGTGTGCTGGTAACTCCGAGAAAGAACTAAAAGATTACCATTTTCATCTACACACTGCTCGCTCGCGGATGGACCCATATGGGCATGTAAGGAAGGCACTACGACCAGGGTTCGCTCATTTGCACCACATTGAAGACTTTTGGGGGGATTGTCAAGATGATAAAGAGGTACGTGCAAGGCACTATATGCGGATGACTGCGTATTTTGTAAGGAAGGTGCAGCCATTTCCCATACCAGACCAAGTCGAAGAAGACGAGAGGACCATAATGGACCCTAGGTACCCCATAATTGCCAATTTGCCAATACCAACAATTGACTGGGATGAGTAGGAGGTCGATGACCTTGATATCATAACCAAGCCAATCTTGGCTCACACCAAGGAGTGGGTTGATGGGCAGGTAACCCAATTGAAATAGCGAGGGGTGGTCCTGACATACGAAGGACTCAAGAGTGAGCCAAGTGCCACGGAAGGCACTGCTGCCACCACTTCAACGGGTGGGACATCCAAGTCCCCTCTAGTCCCTAGATCCAAGAAGAGGAAAGAGATAGAAATGGAGTAGTCTCCTGACCCCAAGGTTTATACAAGGAAGGATCCGGGGGACTCACCCTCCAAAAGACTTAAGCAAACAGGGGGCACGGCGGAGTAGCTCTTAACCCAAGAAAAAGAAGCAAAAGGTACTGATCAAATCAAACCTGTTTTGGCTCTCCCTGCTTTGGATGCCCCATCATCTACCTCTCTGGCTATGGTCGCCACATCCCCGCCGGTAGTGGACATCTCTGTCCATCTTGCCCCTTCGCCCTCAACCGAGCCTATGATTGTAATTGACTCTTCCTCTGCCATGACTACTCCTCCTTCCCCCGCTGCCATGTCGCCCACCACGTCACTCCCATTACCTACAGTGGCGGCACCAATACCTGTTCCCACCATGCCTGAGGCCCTCTCAAGACATATGCAGAATCTCCCCCCCGAGCTCTCCCAGATCCTTATGGATCCCACTCTTCAGGCGGCCCTTGCACAAGTCCTCGCTATTGCTTAGCCTTCACAACCGCCAACAGGGCCACCGGCTATGGAAGCCACCATGTTAATCTTCGAAGAATGGGAGAGGCGAGAACAAGAGGCCTCAAAGCCCTTTGAAGAGGAGGCCGATGAATACCACGAGCACCCGGAGTATGAACATCGCACTATTGACAGGGTGGCCTATGAAGAAGAAGAAACTGGCTCCTCAGAGAGTGGAGATGAGGAAGACGACGTCGGTGGTAGGGTCATTATGCAGACCTTCAACGATGACCTTGAGGAAGAAATGGGCCGGCAGCTAAAAGATACTAAGGGGAAGGCAGAAAGGTCGCTCCTTGAAGAAGAAGGACATCAACTGTAATGCCCCGCCGTGTGAACCCCAAAGGACAACAAACATCGTACAATTTTTTTTTTTTTTTTTGAAAGTGAAACATTGCGGAACATTGCATATGATGAATGTGTGCACACATTACACGAAAAACAATTATGCATTTACTAAATCATTCACGTCCTCTGGGGTACACGAAACGGTCATTACAAATCATAAACTTTTATCAAATAGAAGAGACTAAACAACCAAGAACACATAGTGATGAAACACTACTATTAATGATCACAAGCATGGAAAACGATACATCATTTATTTCAATTCAAATCACAGTTCCATAATACAACTATAGAGCATATTTCCACAGATACAACATATCAAAGATACAATAGTTTGTCACCTAATTTTTCCCTAATATCAATGGGAGAAGTACATTGAGTACAAGAATGAGAAATTAATGAAAAATAAGGTACAAAGTGACCAATCTCATGCCCACATTTTACACACTAAACAACTAGGCAAGACTGTAACATCTTTCCTAATTTTGCAATAACTTTTATTTTATTTTGTTTTATTTTAATTTTTGTTTACTTATAAGACAACAACAACACAATTCACTACTTATAGCTATGTTCAATGATCACACAAGTTACAAGAAAAGATAGAAGTGATTTACTAACTTTGGCAATAGGGTCTACTTACTTAGGTCAGCTTAACACACCTCTTACATTTTATTATATCGACAATTCCTTGCTCCCAATGCCTATACCTGCAAGGTCTACATGACTTGGCACACACATAAGATCAAAGATAGTTAGCACATGATTACTAAGACAAGCTATATATATCAATGGTAGTTTTTACGTTATCGGGAATAAACAACAAGTCTCAAACAAGACTTAGAAGGACAGTCCTAGGGGCCCGACCTAATGCCTCGGGGGCTCATCACTTGATGGCCTTGCCTACGTATATAATTCACAGAGGCACCGTAGTTCGACAACTTGAGTTGCTCCAACTCACCCACATGGGATATAACCGTTAGTTTCCAATGAACGACTCGACTTTCTTCATACACATAACACTATAACACTGACATAAAACAACATGCAATGAGTACAACATTGCTTGATTAGGAGACTCTTTCGAACAGTTTCGAAACAAGACTCACAACAAAAAGGGTGTACCAATGCATAAAAGCCACCAAACAAATACACGTGCGAGGCATGAACCATCTCGCTCATAATCATAACCAAAGGCAAGGAAAATCATGGAACATGGTACACCCACGAACTCAAAATAGAAATACGATCAATGGAACACAAAGGTCTAATCATGGGAAGATTCCACACAAAATTGGTTTCCCATCGCCTTTGGAAACCTAACAACCTACCACCCATAACTTATCAAATGGGAGTGGCTTAAGCATTTACGAGTTCCCAACTTATCCAAAACATGTCTATACATAAAGATTACCTCAAAAGTGAAATAAAGCAAGAGGAAAGTATGATCAACATGGAACCACTAGTATGCATAAGAAATCAATTCCAACGAGCACTCAAAGTATAACCAAAATAAATATCCAAACATGTTCAATAGGACTATACATACCCATTCATTTGAACGTGAACATAATCCAAACTTATTAAAGATAATGTAATAAATAATTAAATAATCCACTATGATTAAAAGCATTTCCTTTATAATATATTTTAAATAGACAAGCACTTGGGAAAAACCTATAGTATTCAAAACACCAGTTTTCTTTTGATTTAAAATTCATACCCTGTACTTTTGTTTACTTCAAATTGATTAAAAACTTAACCTATATATATATATATATATGTTATTTTAAAATAATAAATTTAATTTGAATGTAACCTGATTTTTACTGCAAATTAAATTTAATTAAAAGTATGACATTTACCTTTGTTGTCTTCAAACTAAATAAATTTTAATTTTAAATCTACCATATACGGTTTATGCATAGTCACAAATCTAAAAGTAACGGTGTTTGAAAATAAATTTAATTTTAAGTAATAATTTTAATTTTAAATGCACTTGAAATTAAATCTAATTTTAAATGCACTTGAAACAAGTCTAGTTTTAAATATACTAAAATAAATAAATTACTATTATAGTAACTTACTAGATAATGAAATTACCCATATTTAATAAAACAAGTTTTAAATAATTCTAATTTTAAATAAATCAATTTTTAAATATACTACAAAGATAAATTACCATTACATTACAGGGTAATGAAATTACCCATATTTTAAATAAATCAAATTTTAAATTTACTACAAAGATAAATTACCATTACAGTAACTTATAGGGTAATGAAATTACCCATATTTTAAATAAATCAAATTTTAAATTTACTATAAAGATAAATTACCATTACAGTAACTTATAGGGTAATGAAATTACCCATATTTAATAAAACAAGTTTTAAATAATTCTAATTTTAAATAAATCAATTTTTAAATAAACTAAAAAGATAAATGACTATTTACAGCAACTTACAAGATAATTCAAACAACCTACTTCACATTAAATAATATTTATATCCAATGGATAAAAATTAATCTAATATTTAGTTTCTTACTAGCACTTTAATCTAAAGAAATTTGAGATAAAGATACAACTCAATAGACGGAAATTCATGATGATAATTTACCTTGAGAATTGCAAGAAAGTGAATTTGTAATTTACCTTAATAGTGAATAATAACTACCTATTAAACTCAAATGATCATATGTTTATCTTTAAATCAAAGTTTAAAATTATCAATATGAATATTAATATTCAGCGATTGACAAATTCAATTTAACAAAGGATGTGATAGGGTAACATTCTTTTTCCAATATAAGCTAATAAATTCATTTATCTAAGTTGAATATTAATATAAATAACTTAACTAAGCATAAGGAATTAAATTTTTCTATAGAAGTTTTCTACTGGCTCATCAGGAAAAAAATAAAAAAAATAAAATTACCAAGTTATATTACCTGATTATTTTCTTATCAATACTTCCATTATAAAACAAAATTAAATTACCAAGTTATATTACCTGATTATTTTCCTATCAATACTTCCATTATAAAACAGAATTAAATTACCAAGTTATATTACCTGACTATTTTCCTATCAATACTTCCATTATAAAACAGAATTAAATCAAGATTCCGTAATTATATTTTCATACCCAGAAATAAACATACACCTATATACAGATATATATGAGTGATTTTTATTTATTTTTAACTGATATATATATATTTATATCAACATAAACATTATATGTAACAAATATATATATATATATATATATATATATATATATATATATATATATATTAATTAAGTCCCTCCCCTTACTCTTAAAATTTTATTTAATAAAATAATTTTAAATATACTTAATTTCCTCCTTAAATCCCCTTAACTATTGGTTCGATAAACTGCCTTTTATTAAATCCCCCTCTTTCTTTTACTCTATCGTTTTTTAAGTGTAGAGGTTTTTAACAAACTATAAGGTGAATGCATGGTTTTCTTAAAGAAAATGATGATTTCCATTAAATATGGAAAGGAGGATTAAAAAAAATAAATATCTGCATGGTAAAAACAAAACAATTTTGGTAGACAATAAGCGTAGCATGGAGAATGGCATTAACTACTTGCAGAATGCCTAAAAGAAATGTGATCTCCAGAAATGCAATGATTGCTGGATAAGTACAAAGAAGACGTTTTTGGGTTTCAAAATTTTGTAGTTGCAGACAGGTAACTCCAAAACATAGATTCATTCATCGTTCCTTGCTGACACTGAGGTTGCTAAAGATTAAGGGACAGAAGAAGCAACTGGGGTTAGCTCCAGCGTATGCACTAATGTTGCATACTCATATAACGACAATGATGATAAAGAGAAAATGCAAATAAAACAAAAGATGTTAAGGCTGAGTTCAATGGAAGAAAACAAGCATCTCAAGGAATACAATTATCAGGTTAAAACTTTGCAACTTCCAGAGCTACAGCTGAGACAGGTTGACCATGGCAACAAAGATTATTTAAACTTCTACAGCCTCCTAGATTCAAGTGTTGCTGCTGTGATAGGACAATAGTGGAACAAAAGAGATTATTTAAGCCTCTACCATATTCTATTCTCAAGTACAGCAGGCGAGACAGATTGACAACTATCAGGATGATTATATATCAACAGAGAAATACTCAAATGCCATAGGTAAAAACAATAAAAGGGTTTTCCACCATCAAATAAAAAGGGTTTAAATTAAAATAGCTCAACCGTATTTTATTCTCAAGTGTTGCAACTATGATAGATTGTCAATAAATCGAGGAGGTCATTTAAACCTTTAACTTCCTATTTGTTTAAGTGCTACAGGTGAAACCCGTTGAAAATGGAAAAAGAGAGATTATCAATTTACCCTAGAGTAATCTCCATGAATCTTTAACCTAAACATGACCATTTATATATATATATATTTATTGCACAAATATTGGAGAAATACGGGGACACATTCATCAAATACAGCCAAAACAGAAGTAGCAATTTATTTTACGGTGAAAGAAGGAAACCCCTTGAAATCTAGGCAGGGTTAATTCAGTGGTAAAAAAAATAATTGCATTAAGAAGATAAACTTTTAAAGTTTAAAAATATGGAATTCAACGATTAAAACTCAAATTTACTAACCTGGATTTGATAGTCGTGACAAAATCTTCTCTCTGTAAAATTTCTCCTCTCTGTAAATTTTCTCTTGCCTCTCCGTTTTTTCGTAACCCCCCTTTCCCGTTTTCTCTTTTTTTTTTTAAATTCAGGACATTCTTTCCAATCTCGATGAGCAAGGTACAGGTGTCCATCAACACAGTTTTCAATTTTACACCCGGCACCTATTATTTACCTTGTTTAACACTTGGAGGAATTTAGTAAATCAAGAAATCTACCTCTCTAATCTTGTTTGCGTTATGAAACAATTTCATCCACCCTTTTTTTTTTAATTGTTATTTTAACAGATGCCACATCGTACTTAATTCACTCCCGAAATAAATAAAATAAAATAAATCTCTTATGGACGGTGAATTTTTTTTTCAATTATTTAAATATCCATATGTATACACATAATTATTATTTTATTTTGTTCTAATTTACTTTAGATTGATATTTCGTTGCATCCCTTAAAATAGTTTAAATTAAATTTAAAATTTATCAAATGATTTAAATTTAAACTTTAAACTTCAAATATCCATTATTTAAAATACAAATTTGTATTTCATTTGCATTTTAATATAATTATAACCTTAACATTAATTCAATATTTTTAATTATTAAGATTCCCTTAATAATTTAATAATTTAATCTATTACTATAATTAAATTCATATTATAAAAATAAACTATGAAACTCAAACAAGGACCAAATGAACATAGCAATGACTATGCCTGATACTAGAAACACCTCAATTGCCAATAATGATACACATCCAAACAACACAGTAAACACCTCAAAATTTACGACTTGAAACGATCAACATAAAACAGTACAATACCCTAACGGGATGAAGTACTGACAGATGACAGACACGGACATGGACACTTCCTTGTCAAATCCTTAAAACACATCATCATAAATATCATGAAGCGAGTATTAAACAATTTGCATAACCACATAGTATAGCATAATTAGTTAAAGACGAACACCATGCATCGTTATATCCTTAACATCATAAAACAATATCATGTGCATCCAAGCAAGACATATAAGTCAAATAGATGAAACAATTACCAACGTAATCACGAGTATACATCAAACATAAGCAATATTTGAACAACAACAACCACATGCACATAAAGGTATCATGGGAGTTCAATAACATGAGAGGCATTACAGCAACGAGAAGATAAACCTGAGGGAGAGGCTCAAGCTGTTAAGGGCCTCGAAACCAAGCAGTTCAAAGAACATGTGCACGAGGTTGAACGAACTAAGGGAAAGGAAGGGGAGGAGATGGAAGAGAAATAAAGTCCCCTACAGTAACTATCTACCAAGCCTCCTACTAAATGCCTTGTGTTTATCCAGGATTTCGATGAGGAAGAAGGAGATGCTGCCAAGGAGGAAGAGAGGGTCTCAGAAGATAAGAGAATGGAAGCCTTGGCCGAGAAGGGCGAGGGTGATCGTGAGTCACCTAAGGACAAGTCTGCTGTGCCTGAATGGTTAGAGAAACAGCTCAAAAGAAAAACTCATGTACTAAAGGACCCGAGGGCGAGACTAGAGGCTATCTTAGCCCGAGCTCAGATCACAACAAAGAAGGAGAAGAAGCTTAAAATTAGATCCAAGGTAACAATGGACGCTTCTGGGTCTCGAGTCGTGCAGATAGCAATGCCTGTAGTGGGCCAGGCTGGTGTGAGCAACAACATCTCCATCCTTAATTTAGGAACTACTACCAGAGATCAGAAGGTGGGACACCTTGAAGAGTCGGTGGCTACGGTGGTACACCTGATAAAGTAGGACAAGGTTTCAAAGGATGAGCTCAAAGCGCAGGTGGCTGCTTTAACATATTATATCCAACAATGGTCTTCAGTGGATGACCTACCTACCACGTCCTCGGCTCCACCTCAGCTATTGTCCAAAGATCAGATTGATAAGATGGAAAGGAGAAAGAACTTGGAAAAGACTACCGAGAGTTGGTTCCGACAGGTCCTATACGTCGGTAACATGGGTATTAGCCAGGTTGTTCGGACAACCAACAAGTTCTTGGATCTGTAGCAATCCTTGGAAAGCACGAAGAAGGTCTGCACCGACTTTCCTACAACATATGACTCCAGACTTCCAAAGATTGAGGCTATCCTTCAGTTGCCAAAGGCCACATGGGAAAAGGAGCTTGCATTCAATAAGGACGACCATTGGCTGATGGATGTATGGAGGTGGGATTTTGACAACAGGAAGGAAAGGCTAGAGCAAATAATGAGTAAAGTGGATCCGGACATCGAGTGGATCAAAGAGATCAGGGCAGAATGTGCTCAATACCTCAAATTGATGACGGAATACGACATGCCCACAGTACAGATGGATTCAGAAAAGGTAAAACCTTACTTCCAGAAGAAAATGGAGGACAGGATGTCCAGCGGAGTAACGGTGGAATTCATGAGTTTTGCTGCCTGTGCCTTCGATCAATCAAAATTGTTCAAGGATCAGGGTGCAAAGTATGATGAGGACTGGAAGAAGCTAGAGGATAATATGAAGGAATGGAGCTACCAAATGCTGCGGTACGAGATTATTGAAGTAGACAAGCTCCAACCCGTCATCCTAAAGTTTATGGAGTATACAACTTCAAAGAAGCAGGAGGGCAACCCTCCTGACAATAAAGAGTTCCTCAAGGAGTAGCTACAGTAAAACAACAATCAACAAAAGACGAAATTGCTACTGTGTCGTCACTAGAGGACGAAATAGGGAAAGGACAAAATGTAATTTTAAATTGTAATATATTGAGGGTTGGTGAAACCCTATTTTGTAATGAATCTTGGCCACTCAATGAAAGTTAATCTTGGCCATTCATTTAACCTTTTGGGCACTATAAATAGGGCTCTCCTCTCATTTGCAAAGGAGAGTTGAGTTGTTGTAAAGACAAGCTACAAAAATTTATAATGAAAATACATTGACTTGGTGCATTTTCTGAGTTTTTCACATGTTAATTGATTCAACCTCCATTGTTAGATGTTTGACTTAGATTCGTATAGCTGTTCTAGTTAGTTGTATTCTTGTTTTGATAGATTTTAGAAATGCTGTTCTGTGGTTGTGAAAATCCCTATAGTGTAGATGCCTTCTTACTCCATACTTTTTGTTGTTTGCTGATGGTAGATAGCTATGTAAAGTTAGTCTGGGATTAAATTCAAAGCTACTCCACACTTTCATCTTTGTTCATGCATGTACATGGTGAATGAAAGACGAAATATTCAGACCTTAGAAGATAGCACAAATTCCATGAGACTGTGAGATTTCTGGTTAAGTGGAATATTGTTTCCAGGAAGCTGTCCATTGCAGGAACTCCATTATCACTGTTCATAGTTAGTTGCAGATCCAAGAACCTTCTCTCTTCCTTGCCCCTTTTCCTTTTTTATAAAGTACCTTAGGAAAGGTTCATTGCACATTGTAAAGCTAAATCCAATGATAAACTGGAGTTCAAGACTGTTGTTTGAACCTACAACAAATGCACAACTTCCCCATCTTAGGAACTCCATTTCAAAACTCAACTTCCCATGCTTTGTAACTCATCCGTAAGTCTGCCTTGTGATTCCAGCAAAATCACATCAAACAACTAAGATATTCCAAGCACTGTCAAGACCTGACATTAGAGACCTTGGGATAGTGTTATGCAATCTGATTGTGGAGGATTGTCTTTCAAGAGAGGTAGTGCACCTACGCACTGCCTGTGTTGAGAAGTGCATAAAAAAAACATCAACAAGTTTGGTCACCTCACTATTAATGTCAATTCTTGCAAAATATTTGATAATCTACCTGTATTTCGAGTTTGAATACATGCCTTTGGTCTTGGGAAATTGAACGGTTCATGTTTAGAGGTGTAATAATTGTCATTGACGATTTAAATGCTTTGACATATTGTACCGCAGTACCGCTATGTCATTTCAAGACCACTATGGGGTAGCATTAGCAGTATCGCCACCCTACGCACACCCCTTTGGACTCCCACGAGACAACAGGTTAATTCTAGCGGTTGAATGATTGTTCACCACCATACCACTCTGTCATATCAAGACCATTGTGGGGTAGCAATATGGTAGGATTAGCAGTACCACCACCTCGTGCACACCCCTTTGGATTCCTACAAGACAGTGGGTTAATTCTAGCAGTTGAGTGATTGTTCACTGCCATACCGCAGTGTCACTGTTTACCCTTTGCGAGGCTGTGGTTCACTTTAGTTGTTAACATGTTTTCACCGCCACCTCACGCTACTCATATTTGGTTGCCAAGATATTGTGGTAAGCATTTGTACACTGACCTATATGTCTCACCATCCCACACATACCTCTATTGACTGCTACGGTAGTGAGGTATTGGATTTTATTATGAATGCAGTATTTTAGATATTATTTTATTGAAAAGATTGAACAATTTTCTAATTTTGTTGTCTCTCAGTTTTAGTTTTCAGTGTCAGTTAGACCTAAGAGATCATTTTTTTGTTTGTAATGAGGAGGCTTAGTTCACCTAATGTTAAGATATCTATATGTATTATTAAATCATAGATGTTCATTATATGTTTGCATCTAGAAAACATATAGGACATACAAGAAATTATATTCTAACTAAACAAAATTAATTTCAAATTTTCAACCAAAGTAAGAAAACTAAGAAGAATGATCGAACCTAATTTTAAATGCACTTCGAAAAAGATATGGATCTTAGACGGAGCATGAAGGCATTTTTGGGAGCCTGCTGCAGGCGAGCTAGGGCACCCGTGCCCTAGCTTCTTCTATTTGTTTTCCAGGCGCCTGTGAGGGGGACGGGTTTTGGTGTGGTGCGGGTTGAGGCCAGGGGTGGCCATTTTCTGCTTTCCTTTTGTCTGTGCACTGGTTTACTTTGGAGCTGCTTGGTGTTGACTGTTGGGCACGTGATTCAGGTGCGGGGTGGCTCTTGGCCTGCGTTTTCTACCTCCTTTGCTGGCTGGGTGTAGCTCTATTTGCTTCCCTGTGTTGGGTGGTGTTCCTTGGGGTTTTTTCTCTTGCATGTAAATTGCGGTGGGCTGGTATTGGTTTGGGGTTTTGTCTGGTGCTTTAGTGGGTGGTTTCAATGGCATTGAATGCATCGACTGGTGAGGTGAGGGGAGATGATGCTATGACGGAGACTGGTGATGGGGCTTCCTTTGGAGAGGGTAGGACAAAATCGAATACCTTTAAATGCATAAGGTAAATGGATGTTTGGAGAGGGCACAAGTTTGTCCTGTGTTGGTGATTCAATCGGAGGCAGTAGCTGAGGATCTGGAGTACTACAGTAATCATGTTTTGATTTGTAAGTTTATGGGGTTGAAGGTTTCGCTCTCTTTCTTGGTCACTTGGATCCGCAAGACATGGTCTCCAGAGGGTGACTTTGATGTCTTGTTGGCTGCAAATAATTTCTTTCTGGTTGACTTCTCGTGCATTTCAGATCGAAATAAGGCATTTGAAGGGGGGCCTTATTTTTATAACCAAGTAGGTCTTTTCATAAAACCATGGCATGCAGGCTTTAATTCGGCAGAAGAGCTGCCTTCGAGGGTCCCGGTTTGGGTCCGCCTTCCTCGACTGCCACTTGAATGTTGGAGAACTGATATTTTACAATCGATTGCTTTATTACTGGGTAAGCCTATTGGTCCCTCTCAACATACTTTGGATAAGAGAATCTTTACTTATGCGAGGGTTTGTGTCAAGATTGATCTAAGTCAGCCTCTGCCTGATTCTATTGATTTGACTGTTGGCTCTAATTCTTGGACCCAGCCATTGGATTATGAAATGTTGCCTTTTCGGTGTCGGCTATGTCATGAATATGGACACCTGTTGCGGAGGTGTCCTCGGGCTTTTAGTACAGGAGGTAAAATTAATGCAGATACCCAACCTAATACGAGGGTGGAAAAGGGTAAGGTTCCAGAGCAGGGTTTGGACATGGATAAAGAAGGTTTTGTTCCTGTTAAACCTCGCAATCGAGGTCAAGGCCAAAAGAGGCCTTTTCAAGATAGACAGGATGGGGAAACTTTCAATAAATTTGAGGCTTTGGATGGGTTAGTTCAGGAGGAAGGGTTTACAGCTGACATGCAAATGGCGGATGGTTGTGGTTCTAAAGAGTCGGTTGAGGTACAGCCTTTGGTGGTCCCTGGTGTGGATCAGCTTGGTGCCCAGGATCCTCTGATGGGGCTCGGTCTAGCTCCTTCCGCCCTAGCTATGGGTGAGGGGGATGGGGTGGTTGGTGATTTTGGTGGCTCCTCTGGTGCTGGTAAGGTCTACTCGGAGGCTCGGGATAGCCCTGATTTAGGTAAGCTTAAACCTTCTTCTTCTATCTTGGGTGTGCAACAAAAATATTTTAAGAAAGGGATTCCAGAGAAATCAGTGAAGGTTGGCCGCAAAAAGGACCAAGAAAAGGTGAAGCTTGCTGGTGAGACATTGGTTGAGGCTGGTTCGGTGAAGACTATTGATGCTCACTTTTCCCAACCCCAACGATGATAGTTCTTTCTTGGAATGTGAGGGGTATGAATAGCATCCCTCGACAAAAGGCTATTCGAGATTTGATTCGCATTCATTCTCCGGATGTGATTTTCTTGCAGGAAACTAAGTTATCAGTGGATAGTTTGTTAAGTGTGGCTCCTAAGATTTGGGGTCGTGGCCAATGTCAAGGTGTGGGTGCTTCTGGTAATTCTGGTGGAGTGGCTTGTTTCTGGGATCCCCGAAAGGTTAGTCCTCTTTGGTGGATCTCCTGTAAGAGCTCGATTTCATGTGTTGCTTCTCATTTAGAGTAGGGGGAGAAAGTTATTCTCTCTAATATTTATGCTCCGACTGATTTCCAAGGTAAAGCACAACTGTGGGATCATGTTAGACATGTGAGGTTTTTGGATCCTTACCTGCCTTGGATCCTGGCTGGCGATTTTAACGCTGTCATTTCTTTAGAAGAGAAGAGAGGAGGTAGTGCTCATTTGGAGCCTTCCTCTAGGCTCTTGCAGGATAATATGGCTCTTTTGAGGTTAGTTGATGTCAAACCAACTAATGGAGTCTTCACATGGAATAATAGGAGAATTGGAGATGCTGCTATCTCTGAAAGACTAGATAGATTTTTGGTGTCTAGTTTTTGGATGGGGGATAGGTGGATGATTAGTTCTGAAATATTGGATTGTCGTGGCTCCGACCATTGGCCTATTAAGCTTGTGGTTGTTGTGCCTCAACGATGTGTTAGAAAGACTTTCAAGTTCCAACTTATGTGGCTCCGGGATGAGTCTCTTCATGATATGATTTCTGGCTGGTGGGATCTTGGGAAGCCAGCTTATGGCACTGCTATGTATTCATTCTCAAAGAGGTTACAATACGTCAAATACAAGTTGAAAAGATGGAATAGGCAACATTTTGGTAATTTGTTTCATGAAAAACAAAAGGCTCAGGATAATTTGGACTTAATCACCAGGCAGATTCGTGATCAAGGCCTAACAGAAGAGTTGAGTTTGTCAGAGATTGCTGCAACAAAAGCAGTAGAGGAATGGGAGTTAAGAGAAGAAATTTTTTGGAAACAAAAGTCTCGTATTGAATGGCTTCAGGCTGGTGATAGGAATACTTCTTTTTTCCACAACTCAGTTAAAGACCGAAGGCAAGGTAATGTTATTTCTTCTCTTGTGTTGTCTAATGGGGAAATTTTGTCCTCTTCTGCTTCTATCTCTGCGGAATGCATAAGATATTTCTCTTCGTTATTTTCTGAAGATTCGCCTCCAGCTGAGGAGGCCGAAACAAGGATTTTGAATTGTATCCCGCAGCTAGTGTCTAATGAAATGAATGAATCACTGCTTTCTCCTATTACCTTGTTGGAGCTTGAGAACGTTGTGTTTCATATGAAGAAAGGTAAAGCTCCGGGGCCTGATGGATTCCCTATTGAGTTTTTTCAGGAGTTTTGGGAGGTGGTTAAGTTGGACCTCTTAGAGGTTGTTAAGGAATCTTTCATGAATAAACAAATGTTGAAGTCTCTGAATGCAACTTTTTTAGCTCTCATTCCAAAGAAGGAGGGGGCTAATTCTTTGGATCTTTTTCGGCCTATTGCATTATGTAATGTTGTTTATAAGATTATTACTAAGTTGATTGCTGAAAGGCTGAAACCTTGGCTTGGTGGGTTAATATCTGAGGAGCAGGGGGGCTTTGTTGCTGGCAGACAGATCATGGATGGTGTTGTGATTGCAGCAGAGACCATCCATTCTATGGAATCCTCAAAAGAAAAATCTATGTTTATCAAGTTGGACATGGCAAAAGCATATGATCGCGTTAAATGGAGCTTTCTATTCAAGATTCTTGGAGCTTTTGGCTTTGCTAGTGATTGGATTGATTGGGTTAGGAGTTGTGTTACTTCTTCCTCCTTCTCAGTGCTTCTCAATGGTGAGCCCACTGAGTTGTTTGGTGCTTCTAGAGGCCTCAGACAAGGAGATCCTTTGTCGCCCTACTTATTCATCCTTCTTGCGGAGGGACTGGGAAGGCTTATTCGTGCTCAGGTTGCAAGTGGCTTGATTCAGGGTTGGAATTGGGGAAATGATCTTCCTCCTCAGACTCATCTTCAGTTTGTTGATGATACTGCCTTGATGGGTAGGGCAAGGGTTGAGGAGGCTTTGAACTGGCGCAATGTTTTGGACAGCTACTTGGCGGCCTCTGGGCAGCGCATTAATGAGGGTAAGTCTCTCATTTACTTCTTTCATACTCCTAAGAGTATCCAAAGGAGATTAGCAGGTATTCTTCGTTTCCAGATTGGTTCACTTCCTTTTCTCTATCTTGGAATCCCTCTTGCCATTCGTTCTCTCCCAAAAAGGTTTTGGCAAGAGACCCTTGACAAGTTTCGAAGTTTGGTCAGCCATTGGACTTGTAGGTGGCTTTCCTCAGCTGGTAGAGTGACTCTTCTTAAGTCTGTGATCCAGGCTCTCCCTCTTTATAAGTGCTTTGTTCTTTTTGCTCCTTCAAGTTTTATCCAAGATTTCGAGAGACTGTCTCGTCAATTCCTGTGGTCTGGTAATCTCCTTCATAGAAAGTGGAGCTTGGTGAAATGGGATGTTGTTTGTAGGCCGAAGCATGAAGGGGGTCTTGGTTTATGACGAACTGATTTGAATGGGCAGGCCTTGGCTGCTAAGCTGTATTGGCGTTGGTGTTCTCAACAGCATATGTGGTGGGCTAAAATTCTTACCCTCAAATATTTGGGTGTGGTGGAAAGCGCGAAGGTTGTAAGATTCAGTCTGGAGGGGAAAGGTTCTATGATCTGGAGTACCCTCAAACGGGGTGCCAAGCTTGTGAAATAGGGCCTTTTTTGGATTTTTAATGGGGTTCAGGAAGCTCTCTTCTGGCATGACTCTTGGGATGGTCATCCCCCTATTTTGTCTTCTCATCCCCAACTTTAGGACTTGTGCCAGATTTTTGAGGAGGCGGGTTGGTGTCATGTGGCTGACTTCAAATCTCAACATTCCTTGAGTCAGATTACTATATCCAGGTGGAAGGATCCTTAGGATTGGCCTCCTGGTGGGGCTTTGGAGGATCGTCAAATGCTTGCTAAAATTCTTGCAGATCGCACCTACAACTCTCTTCTTGAGAGGGATGTTCCTGCTTGGGGTCCTGATTTGCGAGGTAAATTTTCGGTTGCCTCTGGTTATCAGGTTTTGGATAAACAGGCCTTTGGGAGCTCTGAGGTTCCTTGGTGGAAGCATGTTTGGAATAAATTTGCTTGGCCTAAGTGTAATTTTTTCTCTTGGCTTGTTGTCCAAGGTAAGTGTCTTACTTGGGACAATCTTTGGAAACGGGGGTTCCAGGGCCCTTCCATGTGTGTTTTGTGTGTTCAGCATGAAGAATGCCTCTCACATCTCTTTTTTTAGTGTTCCTTTGCTAAGAATATCTGGCATCACTGGTGGAATCTCTGGAGTTTACCGTGTTGCCATGTCTCTGCCTTGGATGATTTTTGGAGGAGACAAGGATCATCCCCTGCCAAAACCTCTTTTCTGAAAATTGCTTGGAGCATTGGTCCTAGTTTGATTGTTTGGCATCTCTGGTTGGAACGCAACAGACGAATTTTCTTGGATAAAAAATTGGTTTTTGAGCAAATTTGGAGGCGGATTCTTGGGGCTTTGCAAGAGTCTTTGTTTGCAAAGTGTGATTTGTCGGTGCCAGTTGATCCTGGGGACTTGGGTGTTGTTAATTCCCTGGGTCTTGTTGCTGGGGATAGGAGAAATTTGGGCAGTGTGCATCGTAGATGTGGGTGTGAGAGGGTGGTTCGCGATGGCTCCTGGTGTCCACCTGCTCTTGGGGAGCTAAAAATCAATACGGATGGGTCTTCTAGGGGTAATCCTGGGCATGCAGGAGTTGGTGGTATTGGTAGAGACAGCTTGGGAGTGGTGGTGTTTTTCTTTTCCATGTATCGTGGTTTGCATACCAATAATCTTATGGAGGCTAGTGCTATCCTTATGGCGATTGAGCGGGCGGTTGGCCTTGGGTGGCGGCAGATTGTTTGTGAGTCTGATTCTCAGGTGGTTATTGATATGTTGAATAAGCGGCAGTTGGAGGATATGAATTGGCAGCTTGTTGTGGTTGTCAAGCAGATTATTTCTATGTGCTCTTCTCTGGAGTCCATTGTTTTTTGCCATATTCCGCGGGAGTGGAATAGGGTGGCTGATGGTTTGGCTAGATGGGCGTCGGAGAAGACAGATTCTTGGTATGTGGATGGTTGGGGCAATCTTCCTAATGACATGGCCCCTAATCTTGAGGAGTGGGTTGCGGAGGATATGAGATGCTTCTTGGGTGTGAATTAATGCTTGTTTTGTTGGGCCCCTTGTGGCTTCTTTCTTCTGACTTTGTAATGCTATTCTGATTTAATAAAGTTTTTACCCTCTTTTTTTAAAAAAAATAAAAATTTAAATGCACTTCAAATCAGTAATGAACATCTCAAGTTTTGTATACAATGCACTAGCAGAATAATGATGATTACATTAAAAAATGTATCAACAAAACAACAGTGAATAAGCATACCTATACTCAGATCTTTATTACATTCAATAATAGAATACACCATATATATATAACCAAATTTTAGGTGACAAGTTAACCTCTTAATGTGACAAAACATCATCATAATCATCTGCATTGCCGGCAAGATCAAAATCCTAATCACTTGTGTCTACATCTGCTTGTTTTTCTTCCTCATCCTCATATGTGACATGCAATGCATTCTCTCTCCCAATCTCTTCATTAGTAATCAAAATGTCTTCTTCAAACACTCCATCATCGTCTTCATCCACTTCTTCGAATGTTTCTTGTAAATTAACATATTTCCCATCAGGAATTATATCAACAACTTCCATGAAATTTCATTTTGAACGAGACTTTGTTTGAATGACATACGGCCATCCTGGGCTTCTTACATCATCAATTAGAAATTATTGGTTAATTTGAAGAGGGGAAACATATGACTCATCCGTCTCTCATAAAAATTATCTTGTATTTGTGTGTACAAATTCATACTCATCAAATTGTACTGTGGATGGTCGGATCCACTTACATTTTAATAATATAGGACTATTTTCACCATAGTCCACTTGAATAATTTGTTGGATGAATCCAACATAAAATTTCTTCTCAGTTTCATGAAGAAATTCAACACTAACAACACAATTACAATTTGTCTTTCCTTTGTCTTTTTCTTCCACTCTTAAATGACTACCATAGGCCCACATTCCACTAAAACTAGCCCATAAATATGGAGATTATGAAAGATCACTTTCCTCCGTTGTTATATCTTGACCTTCTTCTTTTGCATCACTGACTACATTAGCAATCCATTCTTCAAATTTTGGAAAAGAATCATCTCCAATCAAATCAACATGACGTTTGCGCTTTTGAGGTCGATGTTGCATCCAAGTTTGATTGTCTTCTTCATATTTTATACATAGAATATTAATGTACAAATAGTAAGATTAATAATATAAATGTGTAAATGCAATTAAGTAAATAAATTATTGTGTAATTTTTTTTTACCTGCACCACTTATCGAACAAAGATGTGTTTTGAAGAATATAGGCATGTATCACACTTCTTTCTTGATGTGATAGCTTGAAGCGACATCCATTGCCTTCTAATACTTCACCTGCAATTGTCTCTTCTTCATCATCATCCCATACACGTCGATTGGCATTTTTAAAATCCTTCATATATTTTGTTGAAAATATCATGGCCTCTTGCATTGAATATCCCTCAGACATGCTGCCTTCTAGTTTTGCCCTAGTGCAGACAATTTTTTTCAAAACCCTCATATATCGTTCTATAGGATACATCCATCTTGTTGTTATCGATCCACAATGCTTTAGTTCATATTGTAGATGTATCAAAAGATGCATAGAAATGTTAAAGATTGTTGGTGGAAATTCCCGTTCCAATATACAAAAGACTTCAACAACCTCCTCCCTTAAACTATCAAAGTTCGAAGGATCTAATACATGTAAGCTCATTCTCTTTAATATTAGGCCCAACCTTATAATTGCCAATCTTGGCCCCTTTTCCAAACTTAATATATTTACCACAATAGGTAAAATATTCTCTATTATGACATGATAGTCATGGGTCTTGAGGCCTTTTAAGCCATTAATGTCAATTTGTCTTCTAATACTAATACTTACATATCCAGTGGGAAAGTGAGTCTGAGACATCAACTATAAGAATTGTGCACGTTGTTCCTTTGTCTAGACATAAGGAGCACTAGGCTTTCTATATTTTTCTTCATCATATTTTCCAACCCAAAGATTTCGATGAATCTTTAGTTGTTGAAAGTCTTCACGTGATGAAATAGTATCAAAAGCATCAAAAAAAGTTTCTATAATAGCATAGGCTATATTTTTCTCAATATGCATAAAGTCAACAATATACCTAATGGCTATATCCTTAAAGTATGGCAACTTATAGAATATGCACAACCTTTTTACACCGCTTTCATTACATGGATCATATCTACTACCAACAATCCCATCATTTTCAATAAATGACATTCTTTTTTGTCCATTCTCAACAATGTAATCACTTATTATTAACAATGGTGCTTCACGATTCTCTTCTTGACCATTGAACCGTGTTTTTTGTTGACGATATGGATGATCCATTTTAAGGTAAGAATGATGTCCACAATAAATACACTTACGTAAATTTCTCGAGTGCCTCACAAAATATTTAAAGTTACAAGCATGCCATCCATGGTATCCATGAACACTAAGACTAGACAATGTGCCATATGCAGGAAGATCATGAATCGTAAACAATAAGGAAGCTCTTAAAGTGAATTTGATTGGATGACCATCCCTTAAAGATTGAATTGCTTCAATTCCTTTCCTTCCATTAGCTCATCATATAATGGCTCTAGATAAGCATCAATTGTATTTGAAGTCTCACTTTTATTTCCTGGTATAATCAATCATAGCATTAAGAAAAATGGTTTAGTTGCTAACCATGGAGGCAAGTTATAATTTATTAAAAACACTAGCCAAGTTGACCATTTAGTACTTTGATCTGAGAATGGGTTTACCCCATCTAGATCCAAACCCAACCTTATATTACTAGGATCTTGAGCAAAATCAGGCCATCTGTTATCAAATTCCATCCACATCTTAGAATCAAGCACATGTTTTCCATCAGTGCTCTTATTTTGGGCATGCCATTGCATAATTTCAACAAAGTCTCTGCACCTATACATTCAGAGTAATCGTGGGATTACCGGAAAGTGGCAAAGAACCTTTCTAGGAACCACAACTGATTTCAACTCTTGTCTATACCTCGCTTCATGACATTTCAAACATTCACTCTCACTTGCAAGATTCTTGCGAAATAATACACAACCATTCACACATGTGTGGATGTTTTCATACCCTAATCCTAGCTTGGTGATTTTCTTTTTACATTTACTTCATTTTGTTGGCAATGTGGAGTCAGGTGGTAACAATGAACTTAATAATGCCAATAACTGATATACACTCTCATTTTTCCAACCAAACACCACTTGCAAGTGAAGAATTTGAAGGATTGTTGTCAAACGACTTAACTTACAATTAGCATACACAAGCTTTAAAACATCCTCCATCAACTTGGCCAAATCATCGTTTAGACCCTCATTCAACATTCTATCAACTTCAAACCCTTTGTCTAACATTGTTGCCTCTTCTTCTATGTTTGGTGCCACTTCGTCTATGTTTTTTGCCTCTTCATCACTCACACTCTATAATTCTATCATATCTTCATAATAATTGTAAGTCCAAGGGCTTATAGCACTATGCCCATATCTTATCATATGTCAATAAATCAGACTTCTTTTTCTCACCTTTCCACCAAGACAGTCATTACATGGACATTGACATTTTTCCATGTCCCTCTCATTGGCAACTCTCTCATCAAATGCATGGTATTGATTTATAGTCAACCTTCGATGTTGATCCATTTGTAATGTTCTGCACATAGCAACAAAAAATTATAGACTAAGAGACAAAAACTATTTTTTTAATTGAAAGGCATTTCCATAGCAATAGTTATAGAGAGCAAATAAAATAGAGAGTTTAACTAATGAATTGTAAAAAATAGATTTTTGTTGTTTATATTCAAATTGCTGATTACATTGCATTGCACATCTTTCAAACTCAAAGCATTACTTCACATTGCATAACTAATAACTAGATGTTGATAGATGATAAAATGTAAAAAATTATAGAATAAGAGACAAAAACAATTTTTTTAATTGAAAGGCATTTCCATAGCAATAGAGTTATAGAGAGCAAATAAAATAGAGAGTTTAACTCATGAATTGTAAAAATAAATTTTTGTAGTTTACATTCAAATTGCTGATTACATTGCATTGCATATCTTTCAAACCCATAGCATTACTTCACATTGCATAACTAATAACTAGATGCTGATACATGACAAAATTTCAATTAAAATATAGTTTTTACAAAGTCAACCTAAGTAGTTATGCAATTACTTCACATTGTATAACTAATAACTAGGAGAAACTACCAATTGCATTTACTTGTCATGGCATTCCATGAGACCACATTTCTTTGAGGCATTTTTTCAAAAAGTTCACTGCCTTGTCTATGCTACCAATTTTTTTATACATGTCTACCAAAGCATTTTATCAAACAGTTCACTACCTTGTTGCTATGGCTAAAATCCTAAAGCAAGTGCTTTCAAACAAGCTATGGATGCTTGGAAAAAATCTATCAAAGCATAATAGTAAGCAATAGCATAGACAAGGTAGTGAACTAGTTGAAAAAATGCCTCAAAGAAATGTGGTCTCATGGTGATGGAATGCCATGACAATCCATAACAATTTGCTTTTCATGGCATTCGTCATGGAATTCCATCACCATGAGACCACATTTCTTTGAGGCATTTTTTCCAAAGTTCATTGCCTTGTCTATGCTACCACATTTTTCATACATGTCTACCAAAGCATTTTATCAAATAGTTCTTGCCTTGCTACTATGGCTAAAAGCCTAAAATAGGTGATTTCAAAAAAGATATCCATGGATGCTTGGAAAAAATCTATCAAAGCATAATAGTAAGCAACAAGCTATGATCTCATGGTTTTTTTGACGTGAAAATCAATGTGATTTTATTTACATTTTTTTGCAGGTTTTAAACACATTTTTTGGTAATTTTGCTACTTGAAATGGGGAAAAATCTCTGTGGTAAGTTTTGTGCACTTTTTAATTGTAGGATTCTCATAGTTAGTGAAAAAGGTAGTGTTCATGAAGGAATGGAAAAGATGCGTAGAGCCTTTGAATTAAACCCGTACTGTGCAATGGTATTGAATCATTTAGGAAACCATTTTTTCTTCATAGGGAAATATTTTCTTGTGGAACAGTTGATTGAGACAACTCTTGTTTCAATTGACCACCCTCTCATGAAATCTCATTCATATTATAATCTTGCAAGATCTTATCATAGTAAAGGTGATTATGACACAATTGGCTGCTACTACATGGCACAATCAAGGAAAGCCAGAGGCCACAAGATTTTGTGGATAGGTTCAATTGAAGTTAGGAGATCTTAAGAGTTCTCTCTCAAATTTTGAAAAGGTCTTGAAGGTCCACCCTGAGAATTGTGAGAGCTTAAAAGTTGTAGGCCATATATATGCTCAGCAAGGGTAGATAGAGAAGGCTTTGGAAATTTTAAGAAAGGAAACTCACATAGATCCACATGATGCCCATGCATTTATCAAGATGGGTGAGTTATTAATATCATCAAACCCTAGTGCAACATTAGATTCTCTTAAGATGCCAAAGTCTCTTCTGAAGAAGAGCAAAGAAGAAGTACCCATTCAAATGTTAAACAACTTTGGAGTTCTTCATTTTGAGTGTGATGAACTAGAGTTGGCTCAACAAAATTTTATGGAGGCATTAGGAAATGATGTTTTGCCTCTACATAAATCTCTGTGGTTAGTTTTCTACATTTTTTACTTGTAGGATTCTCACAGTTAGTGAAAAAGGTAGTGTTCATGAAGGAATGGAAAAGATGCGTAGATCCTTTGAATTATACCCATACTGTGCAATGGCATTGAATCATTTAGCAAACCATTTTTTCTTCACTGTAGGGCAACATTTTCTTGTGGAACAATCAACTGAGACAACTCTTGTTTCAACTGACCACCCTCTCATGAAATCTCATTCATATTATAATCTTGCAAGATCTTATCATAGTAAAGGTGATTATGACACCGCTTGTCGCTACTACATGGTATCAGTCAAGGAAAGCCAGAGGCCATAGGATTTTGTGGACATGCTCAATTGAAGCTGGGAGATCTTAAGAGTTCTCTCTCAAATT
Source organism: Sequoia sempervirens (assembly GCA_007258455.2). Taxonomy (NCBI): domain Eukaryota; kingdom Viridiplantae; phylum Streptophyta; class Pinopsida; order Cupressales; family Cupressaceae; genus Sequoia; species Sequoia sempervirens. The sequence goes on from VDFB02384494.1 coordinate 231,045, forward strand.
TTGTAAAGGTTCTGGAGGTCCAACATGAGAACTATGAGAGCTTAAAAGATGTAAGCCATATATATGCTCAGTAAGGGTAGGTAGAGAAGGATTTGGAAATTTTAAGAAAGGCAACTCACATAGATCCACTTGATGCCCATGCATTTATCAAGATGGGTCAGTTATTAATATCGTCATACCCTAGTGCAACTTGAGATTCTCTTAAGACAACAAAGTCTCTTTTGAAGAAGAGTAGAGAAGAAGTACCCATTCAATTGTTAAACAATATTGAGGTTCTTCATTTTGAGTGTGATGAACTAGAGTTGGCTCAACAAAATTTTATGGAGGCATTAGGAAATGGTATTTGGGTTGAATTCATAAATAAAATCCCCAGTGCCAATTTTGTAGTTTTTTCCTATGCTCTTTAAGGATATGAAATTCTTCTATCGATTAGAAGAAGGTGGTGTTTCACTTGAGTTTCCATGGGATAAAGTCACAACACTATTTAATCTTGCTAGGTTGTTTGAATAGCTACATGATACTAAAAAAACAAATCTTTTATATAGGCTAATATTGTTCAAGTTTCCTGATTATGTGGATGCATATCTATGTCTTGCAACAATGGCTTAGGCTAAGAATGAGATCCAACTAAGCCTAGAATTGATTGGGGATGCACTTAAGGTGTATTAAAACTCATCAAATGCTTTATCTATGCTTGGAAAAATGGAATTGAAAATAAATGATTGGCTTAAAGCAAAAGAAAAAATTAAAGTTGCACAAAGTGAATCAGATGCAAAGAATTCTTATGTTGAAATTTCACTTGGAAATTGGAATTATTTTGTAGCTTTTCGCAATGAGAGGAGGGATCCAAAGGTGGAGGCACAACATCTTGAGAAGGCTAGAGAACTATATTGTAAAGTGTTGGCACAGAGACCAGGAAATGTTTATGCTGCAAATGGGGCAACCGTTGTGCTAGCTGAAAGGGGTCAATTTGATATTGCAAAGGAAATTTTTACATAGGTACAAGAAGCTGCAATAGGAAACATCTTTGTTCAGATGCCTGATGTGTGGGTAAATCTAGCACATGTTTACTTTGCACAAGGATAGTTTGCGCTTGTAGTGAAAATGTATCAAAATTGTTTGAGGAAATTCTATTTTGGCACTAACACCGAAATTTTATTATATTTAGCTCGAACACATTATGAAGCAGAACAGTGGCAAGATTGTAAAAGAACATTATTAAGAGTAGTAGATTGTAACTATTGTAAGTTGCCAATCATAAAGCTATAGATTTTGTGTTTAATGTAATGAGGGTTTCAAATTACCTTTGAATTCGTTGTAGAGGGTGTCCCCAAATCCGACTTCGCTGTAGAGGGCCTCGCTGACTTCAAATTCGTTGCAGCAAACTTTGAATTCCTTGCCCTTACCCGTCTTTTCAGAAGTCTCCAGGTCCTCTCCAAACAATTTTTATTGCCCAATATGCAATACCTAGGCCAGTGTAGTTGTCAAACAAATAATGAATTAGGCCATACAATCTTTATCTCCGAATTAGATGAACTATTGTTATAACTCAAAAAGCCTCAAGCTAAATGAAAAATGAATCATGCGTGTGCAATACACTCTCGCCCTATGTTTCCAATATTTTTTTTTTTAAATTTTGTCGTATTTGTATTTGCGTGACTAACTATCTAGCAATTTTTATTTCTATGACTAAATAGTTTTTAAGTCTACGACCAAATTAGTCATTTATTTACTCATTTATAGCTGAGTTGCAAAAAATAGTAGAATTTAGTCATTTTTAGTTGTTGTGACTAAAATTTTTAGTCACCTAGTTATTTATTTACCAAATTCTACTAGTGATGCATCCAGAGATGCAAAGACGAAAGTAGAGACACAAGTAAGCTCTGGTAAGAAGGCTACTAGTGAATCCTCTGACACCTCTGGAGATTCTTTGAAGAACTTACTAAGCATGCAACTCAATTCCCAACATGTTGTATTAGCCCAACTGCTACAATTACCTATGCAATAGGGGAATGTGGACCTTGATAAGATCCCCCCCCCTCCACAAGCTTCAATTGGGAGATGTATTCCATGCATCTACCCGAAAGGAGATAATAGAGACTCATCAGAAGAGTGAAGAACTAATGGATGAAGCAGTAAAGGCTCTTTAGGAGGCAATACCCGGTGCAAGCATTGACAACTCACTCGCTGGAATGAAAATTTTAAAATTGTTAATTGATTCTTTTAAAGAATATGCTACTAGTCTTAAAGGACAAATTGAAAATGTGGTTGAAAAAGAAGTTAAATGACAAGAAGATGATGAAGATAACTGAGAAGTGTGCCCTTGCACACAATAAGTTTCAAGAAAACCTCAAGGGTGCATAAGATTGTGTGGATTATGTTTTTAATACAACAATGATACAATTATAAGTTACTAATTTGTTTGTTAGTTAAGAGTTTCATTATATTGAAAATTTTAATCAGTATAATAAATTATGGTTATAATCATCTCATATGAATGTATGTAGAAATTATATATTAAAGAGATTTTTCTTGAATTTTTCTTGGCTAACCAATGACTAACAAGAAGATCGAATAACTTACACCCTCATCATCGTATTGAGCCATGATTGTTAGGATTTGGTGTACACCATTGCATAAAATGATTTATTATAGTGTTTTAAGTAAATAGTTATTTATTTGTGGTACATCTAAAAGATGTGGTTAGCCACACTAGGTGATTATTTGGGGCCACATGTAACTTGTATTATAACACTAGGTTAATTATTTTATGTGTGGGAGACATAGGATAATTATTGAATACTTGAATTTTTTTTACTAATGTGTAAACTTAGTACCCAATATTAAATGAGAAGCCAATAACTTTGTGTTCTCATGGTTTTATTTTACCACTTGGTTGTATTTGTGTGAGCTCGAGTCTATAAAAGCAAGCACATGTTTAGTGGTTAAGATTAGCTAGGTGAGTTGGCTGTCATAGTATTGAGTCTTTCTAAGGAGTGCATATGTGAATTATGACATGATCTATGTGTGGATTCATGCTTAGAAACATGAAGGATGCATTGGAGAGGCTTGATGTTTCAAAGTATTCATTGTAACTTTGTAAGTGCATGTAATGTTTTATTGCTAAATAATATACATAGTATGGATGCTTTTGGAGGCTAGTTTTTTCCCTCTTGAGGGTTTTCCCAGGGTATATCTTATGTTATCTTGTGGCTTGTCTATTTGATCTATGATTATGATTATTCTGTAAGCTTGCATACATAATTTTCTCTCATAAGGTCATCTAGGAAATGGATTTAACAGTCTGATTATTATGCATTATTTCCTAACAAGTGGTATTAGAGCTTTATTTATGGTTGTGGGAGGTGTGAGCTCTAAGATTTGGCATAACCCTTGTTTGAGTAGATTTGGTGTAAAGTTGAATCCATAAAAATGGAGGAAAGATCTGAGGCATTACAATATATGTATACATTATTCGGGTGTTATTTTGTAGATTTGGGCTTTTGGGGTTTGTGAATTTGTTGGGTTTATTGCATATTTTGGATTTAAAAATTTGGGTCAAAAGGGTTTCTTGGAATGGGCTTTCAAATTAAGTTGTCTAAATTTTTTAAAGTTGTTTTTAAAACATTTATAAATATGCCACTGATAGACCACTAGGGCACCACCAGCACACCACTTTTGCTGGTGGGCCACTTAGGAACCAACCACCTGCCATCTGCATAAAGAAAATTGGGCAACGTTTTTCAAATGGGTATAACTTTCACCCAAGGTGTCAGATTTTTGATTTCCAATAGTTGATAGAAAGCTCTTTTTGAGAAATACACATTGGTACAAGTTTGGTTCCATGATTTTTCTATTTTTATTAGTTTTTAGGGTATAGAAGTTAGGTTTTCTTTGGAACACAACTTTGGTCATAAATTTTGTGTACATAATTAGATTTTTTGATTTTAAATAGGCATTGGAGAAAATTTCTAGTGTATTACACAGTGGATGAGATATATTTTTATTTTGTGATGCATAGAGAGATTTGTACTTGTTTGATCACTTGTAGGTGCGTGAGATTTAGCATGTGATTGTGTGAGCACTTGGATGAGTCAAGAGGAAAAACCTTGAGGGAGTACATATTTTTATATGATATTTATTGGTACAACTGGTTATCAGTTTGGTGCTTCCTAATACAGGTTTACAAGTGTGTTTTCAAAGTTTAGACTTTGATGGTGACAAATGCACATGTTAACTTCTTGTTTGAGAACATGGGTTGACATGAGTGGATACTTGGAGTTTTGTGTTGGTGAGATTTGAGTGCAAATACAATGTTGGTGATGATTATGGTGTCTTAGATATGCAGGTACATTTTGAGCATTGACACACCATGATCATGTATGTGGTTGTTTGGTGATGATGTGGTTGTTAGGATGGTTTTCTTATCTCTTGGATGCATGTTTGGTTCCTTGACTATGGTTACTAATTTTTGGACTTGTTGGAAAATCAAATATGTGGTTGATTTGGTGTTTGAGTCTTAAGGCCTATAGGGTTATCTTCTTTGATATCTCAATTTGCAGGTTACTAATGTGATGATGGGTTTGCATGTTTCATTGTTTGGGATCTACGAGTTATGCAATTTATGGGTATGGAAAACTCATTAATTGTAGTGGGATGAATCAAATGTAGATTGTATATATTCACTAGCACTTGCACCATAAGGGGTGCAAGGGTTATGCCGATACAGAAATATATGTAAGCAAACATGCCAAGTAGTTTTCTCTGTAGTGTTTATATAAGTTTGTAATAGAAGTTTGAAATACATACAAAAGATATTTTTTTTACAAATGTTTGGAACAAATAAAATTTGCTTATGAATTACAATTTTTGATATAGCCATTTGAAGGAATGATTCATAGTAGTTTCATTTGTGATGCTTTTATAGTTATGGTTCCACATGCTTGTATAAAAAGATCCTACATCAAGAAGTTTTTGTTGTCCAGTTATTTGTTCCTAAACACGAAAAGAAAAATTTAGGACACTTACATCATAATTGCATCGATTGTTTTATTTGGAAAGTAAAAAACAATGGAAAAAATGAATTCAATTGATAGAAGAAGGAACTATAGGAGAGAGAATATTCTTTTGGGTGGCATCTTAGGTGCACTCAATCCAAAAGTGAAAAGAATTATAAAGCAACCACATGTAGACCATGAAGATGTGAGTAAATTAGTTTGTAATTTTTGTGTAAACCATATACTATGAAGAGCATATTAATAAGAATGAAGTAAAATTTGATACAAAGAAGTTTGAAAGTAAAAATGTGTACCTGTATTTCTTGATAATTGTGTATGGACTATTTTTCATTTATGAATATCAATCGAAAGAGCTATCCAAATATGGAATCAAATTTTTGATTCCCTTTATCCATTCATTTTGCCCCCACATAATGATTATAATTATGAGGCCTGAATGAGCTGAATCAATCCCAAAAGCTATCTCATCCATCAATGAAGATTCTACGATTTCCCACACCATTCCAAAACTTCCAAAAGCATGAAACAAGTAAGCCACTATCCATAACATCTTTGTACACTGATTCAATGATGAACTTCTTGGCAACATGCTGCACGCTGGAATGACATGTCCAAATGTGAACTACATTCAAAAAATTTAGATTATTTTCCCTACCCAACTGAACCAGTAGCTAACCATACATGATTGATAGGCTCTTCCCAGAAATTCTAAGATAAATAACCCCAAAACACCATAAACACATCTTATTCACAAATTTTGAAGCCCAACTTATCTAATATTAGCTAAATTTTTCTTTCGATCACTTGCATTAATCACAAATGACTTTGGCTGGTAAAATAAATTAAATTTGGTACAAAAATATCTACTCAAAATGTAGATTATAGGGATGGATTATTTTATCAGACAGTTATATGTACAAGTAAAATGTTGGTGTAGCTGGATTAGTATACCATATTATTATGGGGAGGAGAAGAGGATAGGTGCATACAAAAATATACTCATTAATCTAAAATTAATCCACAACTTACAAATTAACCAAAAATGACTTTGGCTGATGAAGCAAATTGAATTTGGGTAGAGAAATTTCTACTTGAAAAGTAGTTATGGAATGTTTTATCACATAGTAATATCATCCTCTAACGATGGATAGGTAAAATGAAAATACAGTTTGATTAGGATACAATGTTCTTAGTGGGGAAAAGAAGAGGGTAGATGCACTTATATCTTAACCTTAATAAAAATTTAATACATGGTTTATTGGTTCGCCACATTTTTTATGTATACTAGAACATATCGAATTTGTGTAAAAAAAATAACACACAAAATGTGGGAATTGTCTTATCAAACAGTAATGCCAACCACAAATGAGTAAAATCCAAATGTAGTTGGATTAGCATAATATAATATTAGTAGGGAGAGGAAGAGAGTACACCCATAGAAGCATATCCACTACCCCCACCCCAATATGTGCATAAGGCTACTTACCCCCTAAGACACATAAATGATGGGATGACTTTCAACATACTTTAATCTAGAATGCTACCTATGACCTATCAAAGTATATTTAATTCACCAAAAGATTTCTTCTATAGATGTGTCTAGTCTTAGAACATCAGATATATATACTTACTACAATGAAATAATATCCATCCAGTAAAAAGGATTTTGAATATTATATGCCTTGCAATACCTAATAACAACCTAATTCAATTATCGTTTTTGGATGCAAAAATTTCATACACAATCAAATCCATAAACAATAATTGAATTAGCTATATGGATTGTGGAAACTTGATATCAATAATTAATAACAACCCATGAACACAAAAAAAACAAAAAAATGAGAAAGAAAGGGAGAAAAAGAAATCAATATTCCAAGTTAAATATTTTGAAAAAACCTGAAACAATGCACACAAAAGTTTGAACATTTCAACAAGAGCCAGTCTACAAAAAGAATTATGTATTGGCTCATAAGTGATCCATTCATGTCAATCAAGTCACATGAAAGGGTTTCACACAAACTTGCTTTCAATGTTCACAACATCACAAACTATCTCTTTGACTTTTTCTTCACTATGTATTTTCCGGCTCAACAAACCATATACAAGAAGAAAATGAGAAAATTTCCTTAAAAATGTTGCACTACAATTACTAAATACATGCAAACACCACTACCTAAATAAAACACATAAATTCACACTAAAAATATCTTACTTATAAATTAGACAACTAAAATCAAAATGAAGACCCTCATCTCTTGAAATAAGTTCATTAGAAAAAGTTAATCTTTGCATTAGGCCCCAAAGTATAGCACAAAAGCTGCAATTGAAAAGAATTAGCTAGGCCAAAACTCCACTTTTACTGTTAAACAATATAACCATGAAATACTTTAAATCAACCAACCTTTCAAAAAAGAAAATGCCTTCAACACATGCAAATGCAACAATTCTCTCTGTAAATGAACCTGAACTACAAAGTAACTTAGGTACATATAATTAGCACTAATATTTCAATTTTTATTGCCCTAAGTCTTCTAAAGCCACAATTTGCACGAGCTAGAGTAAAAAAAACCCATAGGTGTTGTAGCAAATGTGAATATAGCATTAAATAATCAACTTATAATAGCAAATGTTTACGCATTGAAAGGGAAAAAGAAAACTCATATACTGATAAACTTTTCCTATGGTATATATTTACATAAATTACTCAATTCAAAGAAGTGCCCATTTTGCTTTTCTTGCAACATAGGGAATGGTGTGAATAGCATTTAACAATCTTTCTTTCTCACTGGAATCTCTTGCATAAGTTTCTAAGAGTAAGCTACATGTACATTTTTGATTAAGAACATGTAAAAATAATCAATTAATAACAAGTAAATTTAGGAAAAGTTTCTAACAGTAAGGTGTACATTTTTTTTGTCAAATAACATGTAAAAGGAAAGAGAAAATAAAAAGCAAATGTAAGAAACAAACATAGCATCTCTTGAATTGTGCTAACCAAAATGAATGTTCTCTATGCCAATTTGAAATCTATTGAATGCTTGAGCCTGCAAAAAGAGAATCAAAGTCAATTTAAGGCAACATGACATATTAAGGAATATTAATCCACATCTTCCCTACAAAATTTAGTTCTTGAATAGAAAGAATGAATTTTAGTAAAGGTGAAAGGTAAAGGGTAAAGTCCATTTTCTAAGTTCCACCCCAACTAACACCTCTATTTGGAGTACAAGACCTCTCTTGAGAAACAAGGGATATGTTTAATTGGACCAGAAGAATTGGCAAGGCTCTGTTTTATCCTAGGATGGTGTCTCATATGCCAAATTTGGCTTCAAGCATGTTTATACTCTTAAAAAGAAAACAAAATTTACTCATGAAATTACCATGGATAATAGCTAGCTTGCATTCTCCCTCTCACGCCATTCAACAGTGGAGGTTCAACAATGAAGGTTGGTGATCATGGGATCCTTGTCATAAGTCCCCTACACAATCAACTTCTAATAGCTTCTATAATTTGCAAGCTTCCTTTCATATGCCTCTTTCAACTATTACTTATCACATCTATGTTGAAAGTGGAGGGAGACCATTTTACACTACTATGCCCTTGAGATTTGATTGTTCTCTACGTATCATGGAGGTCCTTAGTAGGTCACAAACAAAAGGCAAGGAAAGTGCAGTCAAGACAAAAAGTTTTTCAAAAAATGAAAAAAAGAGCTCCATAGCCAAATCAATGGGTTATCTTTATGAATATTTAACAACCATAGCTAGTGGAAGTAGAAAAACCCGAACATGTACTCTGGTTCAAGTCTTATTTTGTTCCTTCTCAAAACTATTGAGCATGTGTGAATGTGATAAACAAGCAGTCGAAGATTCCCACTGGACTGGTCATCCTTAACCGTCAACCAAACTCCCCACCACACCATCCCCCACAAGCCCCCTGTGGAACAACTATGCCTACAACAAAGCTTTGGCTAAGCAATTCATAACTCTCAAAGGACACGAAGAGCTTCCCATCTTTCGATCACACATGTGACACACACATGCGACTGATCCTTCTCAACGCGCAAAACAAAATCAACATATACACAAAGTGAGCGATCAACAATATCTCGTTGGTGCCTCATGTGACTCCCTACACGGCTGCCATAAAATACAGAATCAAGGGCACTAATAACAAAATTGTTTTAGAATGAAATAAAACACCAAAAAAAAATGATATGGCCATATACAAAACCTCCAGAAAAAACTCATTCAAACCAGAGCAAGGCACTGACCTCAAGATTGTGCTTCAATGATGTTGATGAAAAAAATGGGTAGAGTTAGCAGGAAAAATATTACGAAACCTTACCAAAGCAGTTGGTTTTTCAAATGAGACAAGCCAAAATCAATCTTTGTAGAGTTGTTACTTCAATATATTCAATAAGAAGTGAAAAGTAGGTGCAAAATATCGGGGTTTAAGAGCTAAGATTTTTGTAGCCACGTTTATGGGAAAGAAGCTAAAGTTTTCCAGCGAATAAATTTTGGTAAACTGTGAGTGGCAACTTGTTTTTTGGGAGGGATTTTTTAGGCGTGAGACTTGTTTCGGCCGAAAGCTCACACTATATATAGCCTATCAGCTAACAAGACTTTTTAGTGTTGATATAGACTTTGTTAGTTGGCCTTGTTTGTGGTCATTTGTGCATTGGTATGTTGCTTTGAGATGAAAGGATGGATGATTAGATTGCCTAGATAGTCAGTTGTTGGGACTTGTAGCATGTGGTTTTATCACAATGTCATGTAGCTTGGTTACACATTTCAATAAGAGCTTTTGATAGTGATGGTTTGGTAGTGTAGGATTGATTCTTGATGTTTTGATGGTGGTTGTATCTTCTTGGCTTGGAGATCTTGGTTCTACTTCTTCTTTGGAGTTGTTGGGATTGCATTTGAGTGTGTATGAACCATGAGTGATCTTCATTTAGGATATGGTTATCACAATGTCATGTGTAGTTGGTTATCACAATGCCATGTGTTGTTAGTTATCATGATGCCATGTGTAGCTTGATATCACGGTTCAATGGAAGTTGTTGGAAGTGATTTGGATCATCATTGGTAATGGATGATCTTCTTTAGTGTTTGTTGATGTCATGGAGGATCTCTTGGATCTTGTTGCTGCAAGGAGAGTTATTTCACATTTACATGTTCATTGTTAGGAGATGGTTATCTTCATGTGATTGGAGATGTTGATCCTTGGTTTAGAGTATGTTCAGTGTTGTGTCTTGATTTAATCTTAATGCTAGCTTAGAGTTTTGACATGATATGGTTTTTCTTGAGATTAGGATGTGTGCATTAGTGCATGAGATCTCCTAGAAGGAGATGTTAGATCATGATGTTATGATTGGGTTCTTGATTCTGCGGTTGGAGCTTTGACAATGATTTGGATAGGTTCTTTTGGTATTGAGTATGTTGGTCATGTGCTTGGGAGCTTCATGAGAGTGTGGTGTTTCATTTGGAGCTTAGCATAGAGTGATCAATTGTAGGGGCTCATGGATACTTGGAGACTTGGGTGAGGTTGGAGCTATCTTACGATTAGAGACATTTGCTTGAGACAATTAATCTTTAGAGGTTTCAACAAGAAGTTTGAGGAGCCTTCACCTAGATATGGACATGAGTTCATGATGGACCTATAGAGGAGATTGTTCTTGGAGTGAGTTATGATAACTTGGTCGTATTTGTTGTGAGCTTGAGTTTATAAAAGAAAGGACATGTTTAGTGGTTAAAGTTGGCTAGGTGAGTGGGCTATCATAGTACTGGCTCTTTTTAAGGAGTGCACATGTGAAGCATGGCATGGGATGTGTGGATTCGTGCTTGGACACATGAATGATGCATTGGAGAGATTTGATATTTCAAAAGAATTCATTGTAACTCTATAAGTGCATGCACTGTTTTATTGTTAAATAATAGATGGAGTATGGATGCTTTTGGAAGCTAGTTTTTTTCCAAGATATATTTTGTGTTATCTTGTGCCTTGTCTATTTGATCTATGCATTATGATTATTTTGTAAACTTGCATGCATACTTTTCTCTCATAGGTTTATGTAGGAAATAAATTTAACATTCTAGGTATAATGCATTATTTACTAACATTGACATTGATGAACACCATCAACATTAGACTTGAGATCAATGTTAGAACACTTCCCAATTGAATTACAAAACCTACATCATTTGGCATCTCATCATTGGAAAATTGATCAATGCACCTTGCCATAGAAAATTAAAATGACGTCTTTAGAGAATGTGATAGTGTTTAAAAGAGTGATGTGATAAGTGCAAGAATACATAAATAGGTGTAAATAAATGCGAAAAAATAAGAATAAGCATTAGGTCATGAGCTAAATATAATGCAAAAGTGCACTACATGTCACTATATAATTAGATTAAATCATTCCATCAAATCGACACAAAAAAAATGAAAATTGACATAAGGGGGTGCATGAAGTTGGGTACCAATTTTTGGCCACTTATGAATTTTAAAAAAAAACGCTTGCGTTATAACGCGACACGTTATAATGCGCTTATTTCATTAAAACAAAGAAAAAAGTGAAATTATTTGCCTTGGAATACCAACCCAAAGGCTTGGAGGGCATTCCCAACAAGGCTAGAGACATGTTTTTGCAAATTCTACAATTTTTCACATAATCGGGTCCATGCTCACCATCAAGATTGCATCTAGTTCAATATTGACAAAATCAAAACATGGGTAATGTTAGGTTCTCTCTTAGCTATCCAACGATGTAATTTTTTTCACTTTTTGACAATGTTAAGCCTTTCATCCATAATTTCTTTTTGTTTGTATGTCGTTTTTTGCCAAAAGTAGTGTTTATTGTTTTTGTTATAAATTAACCATTCATCAAAATTTCAAATAAATTACATTTTTAGAAACTAGACTCCATTCTACAAATTTAAAAAAAAGAAAAAATCAAATATTCATTAAAAATTATCGAAAAATTGTGCACCAACTAGATGCTATTACCTAACTTGAGTAGCGATTTTAAAAATACTACAAAAAAGTTCAGTGCTCAGGTCGTACAAGAGTTGCTATGTTATGTTTTTCTGACAAAAACAACACCAATTTCTGTACATCCCTCTTTTGAACCCCTTAATCTCAACCATTTTCAAAATAAATTAGTAGTTTAGAAAGTAGACTCGAGCACTTCGATCCTTGTTTGTGTTCCATCTCAAAATTTTGAGTGTAACTATCCTCAATTTCACGCCCGGTCAGCATTTTAGTTTCGTAAAAGTGGCCACTTAAGCCCCCTTTTGGGAACCATCTTGGTGCACTTACCCATAAATATGAAGATTTCACCATTACAATTATACACAACATTTTATATTTATCCTTATCAATGTAAAAGTCATCTCGAGCACAATAATTTTTTTTTTCAACTTACAAGAACTACCAACATAACCAACTGAAAATATCCCAACTAGATTAGAAGTATTAATTTCAAAAGTTCTTCAATCATCCTAGTGATGAAAAATAACATCACCACTTATATCCTTACACTCAAAAGTGCCAAGCTTCTACAACTAGGGTTGTTCCTAGACCTGCAACCTAAGCCTCGAGGGTTCATAGCAACCCTGCCTACGTATCCCCTTGTGAGAATCAAAGGTGTCATAGTTTGCCCCACAATGACAGAGGGAGTTCAATCTCTCCTCTTGTATGAGATCTATTATCTCACCTTTGACCCATAACTATTAATTTAGTACATGCAAGCTATCAACATAGTCAATTATAATATAATGATAATAATCTTGCCATCAAATGTTGGGTCCATAACAAACATTACCAAGCATTAGTGTACAAACATTCACAATATTCACAAGGGGCATATCATACCATAATCCCAATGATCATACACAATGGCTTTCATGAGAATACCCCCATAATCACAAGCTGATTAGCTCATTCACAGTACAAGTACAACAATGACTGGATCATACACTGATTAGAAGTGCCACAGTGACTGGATCATACACAGATCACAAGTGCAACAATGACTGGATCATACACAGATCACAAGTATAATAGAGTCTGGATCATACACAAATCACAAGTACAACCACAACTAGATCATACATAGATCACAAGTGCAATAGAGGTTGGATCATACACAAATCCCAAGTGCAACCACAACCGGATCATACATCAATCACAATTACAATAGTGTCAGGATAAAACACAGATCCCAAGTGCAACAATTATTATCTCATTTACATGTCACAATTACCTTATTGACTAGCTCCAACATACATCACATCCACACTAACTGGTTAACACAACACACTGGCTAATACGCCACAATGGCTAACACATGTCCATAATGCATCCCAAATAGAAAGAATATCGGTGCATTGCGCACTACACCGTGGGTCCATCCTTTCTCTTAGTCTTTTACACCATGGACAAATGGGAAGAGGATTCAGTGCATTCCATAATACACTGTGGGTCTGTCCTCAACCCTACAAGGCTAAGTATATAGTTTGACAATTGGGAGGGGATTTGGTGCATCCCATACTACACCGCGGGTCCGTCCACCATCCCAAGGGTTTCCCCAAGCAGTGAACCTACCAAACCCAGTGGATTCTGACTTCAATCGCCTATAGGCCACCGATGACAAGTCTGTCTACCTAGGAAGAAGTAGCTCCTGACATATACCACCTTGTGACCTTAGTGGTATTGTCAGCTATCTTCTTCACAATCTCGGGTAACACTAGCCTCGATCACTTCCGTGCCCTCAGTGACAACCAGTGAACCCCTCGATACAATAGTTAGCCTCAGATTACTGTTAATCGCACAAATGGGTTCCTACGTGTGCAATCGTTACCGTATCTTAATCATAACCAGGGTAGCCTGCTACCTTCACCTCCATGAACCAGGTGAATGTTGACTAATCCCTCACAGTAGCCCAGACATCGATCATTGGTATGGTCCAATGACTGTCTGTCATTGCTCAAATATCCCAGAGGTTCACTCTTGGACGGGTCATACATAACATGAATCACAATCACAGTCAACACATATACAAGCCTATACATAGAGACCTCTGGATATGGATTCAATTTTCACAACATATAAAGTCACATGGAACCAACACGAGATGAACTTTACCCATCATATACATATTTTCAATTACCAATGTAAAGTAGTCAATCTTTGCTTACTGTATAAAAAAATATTAGGTATTAAATACACAGTATTAGATTCCCTTAACTTGTTCACACCCATTTGGTACCCATTCAGCCTCAAACCAAAGCCTACTACAGAGAAAAGGTCAAACCAATCTGGAACAACCTCGACATCTGGGAGTTATCCCCCCCCTAGACCCTTCCCCTGCGGACTTGAAGTCATAAGGGCATCCTTCGCCCAAGGACCACCTACGTTCCCACTTCCAAATGGGTCAAAGTCACACATAGTTCTCCTTACAAGGTCTCTCATGGATTCATATGCACTAGTTCCCAATTTAGTGAACGTATACCATGATGCTCCCATCCACGTAAGGTAAGGTCTCAAATTGAATCTCCCCTCAGTTATTATTCATTATACAACAACCATACAAAAGCCCCCAAAAGTCTAATTGGGTTAACAACTACCATGAGATTGAATGGTAAATTACATTTACAAAACTTTAGTAGATATGGTTCTCTAGCCCACTCACTTAGACACAAAATTATCGCCCACAAGGAAGTTGGTGTTAAGTTACTTTACCATGATTAGATATTTTTGTAAGGATTTATTTATGCTAATCTCTAAGGCCGAGGATGAAACCCAGGAGTATTCCATCCTATTGGAGTATCGATTATAAAGTAAAGGAATTGCCACCTCTTGAACTAGTTTACTTGTTTAGCGATTCTATATTAATTTTCAATATATAATATTCAAACTTTGGTAATTCATTTCTCTCTTATAGAGTAACAAGATGTTACTAGGATTATTCAAAATGAACCGTTACGATTATCCTTGCCACTTTATTGACAATATTTACAAACCTTCTCTTAACATGATCAACATTTGAGTCATTCCGGAGATGAATGGGAAATACCATATCCTTAAGATCTTCATATGAATATGCGAACTCAAATAATATTAATAATGTCCTTAACCCTCAGATTTCATTTTCCTTCTAATGCAATCCCACAAATTCCTATAATAGTTTAGTTTATGTGCTAGGTAGTATTGGCACTTTTAGGTTAAAGCTAAATATTTCTTATAATTGCATATACCAATATGATATGATATCAACCATATCATAATATTTTCATGATATATTTACTAAATATCGATAACTCAAGTTAGAAACTTGTCTGCTAACCTTATACTTAGACATCTTAAACAAACTTCATATCGTAAATGATAGTTTCATTCTGCTTACTCATAAAATAATTTTGGTACAAGTATAGTTTTAGTTTCATTAAAGAAGTCCTTCTCACCTACATTATTAAGTGTTTGCATGCCAAATCTTGCATCAAGTGTATTATATATATTTTTGGATAATATTATAAGGTGTCCTTATCGATTGCTCTTTAACCTAGACCTCCTTGTCATCTGGATTCACTTGGAGTCTCAATATAGTGGTTTAATGATCTCAGTGGTGAGGTTATATTTGGTCTCCCACCATTGTCTACTCGAAATTCCACACCTAGATATTCAAATAATCCCCCCCTAGGCTATAAAAATTCCTTGTTTAAGAATTCCTAATGATCCCAACCTTCACACATCAAGTATTCTAGCATTTGAGATCTTGGGCACCCTACAAGATATTAGTTACCCGTAGATCTTGTTTTTCCCAACACTTAATAAGGAGTGGTTTTTATTTTATTTAATATCATTTTATATAGTAGTCTATATGTATACAAATAGTGTTACCAAAATTTGCATCATCTTGCACTTGGTAATAAAATCACATCATAATTAAGGATAAGAGGATATACTATTAATTTATTGATTATTAACTTTTGCTCATGACATGAATCACCTTGTATTAATAATTTTTAACTACAACAATGGATAAATTACCAATTTCTTTGACCATTAAAGGGTGCCATATTATTTGAAGTCCAATAATAATTGTAGTCATTCTCTTAAGAATAGAATATCCACTGAAGTCCTTGATTGTTAATAACAAACATTTCCCATATAGATGTTATAATATATCCTTTAATAATATATTAACAAATTTTACCTAATTTAATTGATGACTACCTAATAATCCTTTTAGTTTCTTTTTTTTTCACACCCCAGATTTTACAATTCAACTTAGGTTTATTTAACATGTCGATAATTCCCAAAGTGTGAAGTTTCAGTGAGAAGCATTAAAGAAATGGTATTAAGATAAACACTAAGCATAGGAAGGAAGAAATAACTCATCTTTCCAGCTGATGCATGGTTGCCCCTGTCCGTGCGTTGGTCGAGCTCTCATTTCTCCTCCTCGGCTTGGCTTTTTGCCCCTCTTCTCCCACTGCCCAAAACGTAGATCTGCAACTTGCTTCCGAGTATTTGCACTGTTTTTTTTCATCTTTTTTCCATTTCTCTCACGCATCTGATAAACTCATCCCTTCATTAAGCTTGATGGGGATTCTATCACCTAGTGAAGGGTTCTCGTTACAGCACAAACAGGAACGATATGGGCATCGGTTGTGGAATTTGGTTTAGAACTTGCCAATTGTATTTGCCTAAAAATTTCTAAAGCCTTTTCAGCGAATCCATTCTGTGCATATCCTACAAACCTTGCATTCCCTCTGCGTGTTAACTCCCAAGGCTCTCGCCTCCCTTCCCTTTATTTCTCAAAATGCCTCCTTTTATGAGGTCGCCAATGGAGTACTGTGGTCTTTTTGCGTGGCAATCTGACCACTATTCTGCAATTTTTGGACAGCTCCTAGTAGGGATGCCATAACCATGTTAAATGCGCGCCATCCCCATCTAACTGTGCCCTTGAATGCGTGTTTATTGGAGCCATGGGAGAAGGGTTAAATAATTGACTTGCGTGTCATTTCTCCTGCACTGCAATATCTACTTCCTCCTCTAAGCGAATTATGCTTTTCCCTCGCTTCTCGTCCCTCTATCCTCTCTTCTTCCCCTTTACTCTCTCTGCGTTTTTCTTTCACCAAATCTGTGTGTGTGTGTGTTCCCCAATGCAAGGGTCATGAGAGTTTTAAGGCAGTGTTGGGGTTTATTTTCCACACGGTTCTCAGAATTTGGTCGTCCCTGGACAGGGGTGCCATGCTCTACGACTCCTTACTATACCTGCCTCATTCCTATTAAATGCAGGTTGTCTCCTATCGTCCTCTTTGACTGATGGGTTTACTTTATTAATTTGTTTCATTTTCCACGTAAAAAGGCCCTTGCTGACAGGGATGTGACAATCAACTGCATTTTATCCTTCTCAGCTGCATTTATATAAATGCTAGCCATCCTGGAATAAAATAAACTGAAGTTCATGTATTTATATAAATGTTAGCCATCTTGGAATAAAATGAACTGAAGTTCATGTATTTATATAAGTGTTAGCCATCCTAAAATGAACTGAAGTTCACGTACTAAATCATTGAGGCTTCAGAGTAGAGCCCCGCCTTCTATAATTCTACTTCGTTATGTAAAAAGACATCAAATTAATGTAGACAGCAGAATTGAAATTCTGAACCGAAACATACCGTATAAAACCCTGAAAACAGGGCACAAACATTAAAATCTCAGCCCCTTATGTCCTATTCAGAAATTTCCTTTCAATAAGGGAAATAAAATAGGTAGCGAGCACGATGAAACTAATCAGTGGACAGAAAACGAGAGGATACAACTATTTGATCCACATTAGTGGGCCCTCCTCTTCTCTTCCACAAATACTCAATTTGTTTCTTCCCTTTCAGAAATTTGGTAAACCAGCGAGCAGAAAGAGTTGGATATCTCTTCAACTTTTTGTCTTCGAAATCTACATAGAAGAGGCCATAACGAATCTTAAAACCAGATGAAAACTCCAAATTGTCCATCAATGTCCAGACGAAGTACCCTCGAGTGTTGGATCCATTCCTGCACCCACATAACCATGCTCACTGTAATTCTCAAGCATTCCAGAACCCATATAATAAGCTCTATACAGTTAAAGGTATGGTATATATTCAGCTTACCTGATGGCGACAAGCAAACTCTCAAGATAGTCATGGAGATACTCCATCCTTCCCGTATCATTTAATGCCTCAGAGATTGAAAGAGATTGGTTGTTTATGGTGCCATATCCTACGCAGCAATTCATAAAACATTTTAGAAATGAAACAAAGAAAGGAACCAAATAAACATTGAAAATTGCCTAGAACTAAACACATATGTACTTGAATGTCTGGTAAACAACAGGTATATTGTGGTTACATTGAGAATTGGGTCCCATAAAAATAGACCACTGGTTCTTTAGGTTCTTTTCCCTTGAATAGCCATAAACATACAATTAATTGTTCAGACAATCTGTATATTATAATAGCACCAGAGGTAGTACCGTACCATTTTCATAGATTATAATAGCTGGATTGCCATAGTGTTGCTTGAAATATTCCAATAATGCTTGAAATCCTGATGGAACAATTGTAATTCCAGTTGGTGCTATCTGCAATTAAATAATAAGATTTTCGTGTTCCACTCTACAAGTTTTATTTAACATTGAAGATTTTGACTACCTAGAGATTTCCAAGGAATAAATTATGGGCTTACCTTACCAATAGGGACATCGTCTCGCATTACTTTACACAGACCAATATATATGCATCAGTATAAAAAATGATTTAACAATATTCCAAACTTTGTTATGTGTTTCACAATTTGCTGTGTACCTGAGAATTTTGAGCTTAAATCTCTCATAAAATCTCTTTCCGTAGCAACCCACTGACTAGGTAAATCGGAAATATAGTAAGTGCCGTAGTGATTCAATCCGACGAAATCAAAGGATCCCCTTAGCTTTTTAGATTGCTCTTTGGTGAAAGTGGGCAGCCTGGAGCCTACAATCTTCTTCATGCTGGAAGGATAGTCCCCAAAGACAAGGGGATCTATGAACCTTTTGGACACGAAGAGAGAAAAGTTCTATAATAAATGAAATTGTTATTGATGTAAAATACCACAGGGTTTTTGAAAGGCATTCTATCATTTTAATTCAGGAAACACTTACCAACCATTTTGAAAATCAATTGTCCTCTGAGTTGCAGCTATGTCCTTGGACGAGTTTGTCAATGGCACAAACCACAACGCCAGAATCACCAAGCTGATAAAACCCTTTTGTTTGGCCTGCAGGAAAAACAGAATTATCCAGCTGTTAAACCATAACTTTATGGGCCTATTAAAAGGTAAATTTATTCGTTCCAAATTTCAAGCCCTGGTTTGATAGCCCTTAAGGACTTTTCTATTTTCTTAGTTTAGGGCTAAACCGAAGGGAGAGTACTTGAGCCTTTTCAGAAGTGAGCATGGGCAAGCCACTCATAAGGATAACTATTCCCCTATTTAAGTGTTCAAAATTACTACCTGAAATTTTTCTCTGTACAGTTCAACTGCTTCAGCATGAGATAACAAAACATGATGACCGCCAATATATGGTTCCTCCGTGGAATCTCCTGCACTACAGTTGCCAAATCCAAATGGATAAGAACAACGTTGCGGAGGCCACCAACCAATATCATAACTTAAAAGGGAAAGTACATTTGGCTCGTTGAAAGTTGCCCAGTACTTCACTCTGTCCCCAAATTCTCTGAAACAAACCTCTGCAAAGGCTCTGAAATCTTCTCTGTTTAACAATAGCCAATCAAAAACTGTTAGGCATATGTTAAAAGTAAAGATAAGCTTCATGAATAACCATAGCCACTTCTAAAGATACTGACTCCTGAACATTTTTATTAAGTGTAGCTTACAATTTACAACACAATACCGAGTGCAATATCAATTATAGATTGAAACATTACACTATTCTGGGACTGAGCCAGCCTCCATAGGCATCTTGCAAGCTCTGGGGCAAATCGAAGTGGAATAAGGTAACATGCGGTTGAATACCTGCATGTTTTTGGGTTAAATTACTCCAATTTTCAATTTAACTTCTTTATCCTCTATTCAGTTCCAAGATTTCTTCTACTCTTGGCTGTATAATATAGTTTACTTTGATTGGGACTAGAAAGTATTGTGTTTACAATGAATGAGTGGCCTTGGGCTTTTTTCATGTGATTATTACCATGGAGAATGAGTTCATTGATGAGATTATTGTAGTATTCCAATCCCTTTGGATTGATGGCACCCCTTCCATCTGTAGCGAACAGCAAGTTAAGATAATGTGAAACGAAAAAAACTGTTAATTTTTTCCCTCTTAATTCTGTAGAGTTTTGTATTGTAGATAAGACCATCAAGAAAAAGATTGCACACTGCGATTCCTATTTTTAATGTTAGAAAGAAAATATTCTCTGGAAGTACCAGGTATAAGTCGAGACCATGAGATGGAAAACCTGTATGCATCTAATCCCATTTTAAACATCAGACGGACGTCCTCCTGAAAAAAATGTTTGTAGTAAACGTGTTAACCCAACTTAAAGCCGACAAATGTAATTTTTTAATTATTACCAGAGGTCCAGCACCAATCAAGCATAGTGTAGTAATCGAGACTACTTTATAATGGTGGTATTGATCTGCAGCAACATCCCCTGTGCTTCCATCAATCATTTTCCCTGTACATGCACATTTAACCAGTTCTTTTTAAGTGTGTTTATTCAACAAGAAGAAATAATTCTAATGCCCAAAAAAGATCAACGGGTCCATTCACATTCTATATCTCCTCTTATCCGGAAAAAGAAGGAACTAACCAGAATGTGTATAAGTATCCCAAATGCAAGGCTTACGACCATCAAGTTGTGCTGCCCCTTCAACCTGTACACAGCCATACCAGAGACAAAATTGATTGTACCAGTACAAGAAATAATAGAAAAGAGAGAAGTAGTAAGGACAAGTGATGTTACCTGGTAAGCAGACGTGCTTACACCAAATATAAAATTTTCGGGAAAATCATCTCTGTTGAGGCCGTCTAGCTTGAATTGCAGAGAGGCATGAATTTGAATTCCTATGATGAACCAAAACAAAAGAGTTCCTCTCATGCCAATCTCCATTTTTTCCCCTACTTTTCTACACTATGAGCAAATCCTTTTGTAATTGAAATTCTGTTGAATTTTAATTTGTTTCGATTTTATTAGGGCATGCATGTATGAAAATATAATGAAGAGACGACGATGGAAAATGTAAGACGACAGCTTTCCCAAAACGCTTGGTCATCAGACCCCAAGAAATTGCAGCCACAACATACACATCAATTTTGTTTGAAGAGCATAAAGTTTGAAGTCATCACTGCAATTAAACTGGAAACACGTCATCATTGCATTTCTAGGCCATTCATTTTATACAGGGTTAAAAACCATGGAAGCATAGATTCCTACACAGGTGTAGAAATGATGGAATCTGGTTGTAGACGGGTTAAAATTGATAAGAATCCTAATTTTAGGGTAGGGTCTTAAGCGGCTGTTTAAATTTTTAGGTAATTTGTGAAGGAGAAATTGGAAGCAAATGAAAAAGACGGAAAATAATTTATGTAACATTTTTTTAAAATTCATTGCTATATATTTCAGTTTCAGATTTTTTCCACAGTTTATTTTCAATTCTTATATCCGGACAGCTTCATTAAAATAGAAAAATATTCTTATAAATTATCTTTTTTAAAATTTTAAATTTATATAGGAACACTTCAATTGTTTAAATTTAAGTAGAAAACGCACTTAAACAACTTAATGGAAACATAGAATTATAAAAATTTGAAAACAATGAAATTATGATTTTATACATAAATTTTAAAAAGTAGAGAATCATATTTTTATACACAAAAATGATTGGAATCATAATTTTATATAAATTTAAAAACATAGAATCATGCACAAAATTAGAAATGATTGAATCATAATTTTATATACAAAATTAAAATTTATAGATTTTATATTTAAAATTAAAAATAATGGTAGGATGGATAAAATCATCAAATGATGGAATCATAATTTTATAGAGAATTAAAAACAATGGAATCGTGATATTTTATAGAGTTAGTGAGAAAGGACAAGGGATCCTTCTCATGGGAAAAAAATATCTCGTTCGAGTGAGAGTGACTTTAACTAGCGGTGACTACAGCGGTGAAGTAGATTTTTATTGTGAGCACTAAAATAACTTTTTTTATTAGATTTTTATAATGTTAAAATTGATTTTTTATCTTTTTTATTAGTTGAAGTAGATTTGACAATTTAAAAAGAGATTTTTCAGCAGTTATTTAAAAAATTTAATTTAAAATATTATTAAAATTTAACAATTAATATTATAAAGACAAATTTTTTAGGTTGAAAATGTTAAGTTGGTTGTTAAGCATGTTTAAAAAGGAGTAGGACATTTTTTTTGCTTTAATTAAATTCAAGAGAAATTAAGATAGAGAGCCACATAAATCAAAAACTATAAATATCTTCAAAAAATACATAGAATTTACAAATATGTACAACTTTTTATTTTCTTGTTTCCTACCTTTTATCTTTGTAGAGATGCACATAATTCACTCTAAATAATTATATACATAGACATACTACATAAACAATTTCTATTACATGGATGAATGGATGGATGGATGGGTGGAGACATGTGTATGTTTTGTATGGTGAAGTGTAATTTGGTGACAATGTTAGAAGATTTTTGTGGGTTGTTACGATTATTCTTGTGGGTGATTGAAAATAGTTTGAAAGAGATGATAATTATCTTGTTCATTTTTTAAAAATTCATAATTTATCTTTAATAAGTAAATTGATCTAATGTCAAAAGTAAAATAGACTAAACCAAATTGTTGAAAAGAACAAGATTAATCTACTTCCGATTTCACCAAATAAAGCTAAGTAATCATATAGTATTTTTCTATATTTTAATGGATAAATAAAATACGACTAAACTAATTTAAAAAAATCAATAGTCAATCAAAAGCATCTAAACAATTAAATGAATTTAATGGATTAATTTATGCTATTATTTGTAACATGTGAAAAAGTGAACCTTAAGTTTAATGCCAAAACCTAGGGTCAATTATATTCCTTTTTCAAAAGTGCATTAGAATGCAAATTAACAAGGTGAATAGATTGACTTTCAACGAAGAAGGCGAGTCAATCAAACTTGGATCTGCATTCTTGGGGCCTTGAAAATGGACTGGAGATGATTTGGAATGATATGACCTAATATGATAAATGCAATATCACAGAAATATACAGATTGAAACAATAAATTGCAAGCAAATTTGAGAAGTATTGGAGATTGTGCACTTGTCATAAAAAGTTGGATATGGCATGCAAAGGAGGAATCAGATGCCTAGGGGCATATGGGTCTCTGATAGGGGGTCTTGAAATTGATTTTGTAGTCCTCTGCTTTTGGATTTGACATTTAATTCCTCGATTGCAAAGTTGCCAAAATGTTGTCAGATAATTCTGTAGGTGAGTTTTCGTGGCTTGACAGCTTTTAGGGCTTTGAATGCAATGATGAAAACTTTGTTTTCAATCCTTCCTTCAATCCTCTTCAAACTTATAACCTGCACATTCAAAGAGAGAGAAAATGTTGGGCCATTTAGAGGCTTGCCTCAGTCAAACCTTGTGTAAGTGTTTCCACTTCCATAATGACAAAATCAATGATATTGAAAAGAAGGAATGATGAAATCACAAAATCCTGCAACTCACCACCCTTCAATGACTTCCTTGAAGGACTAAAGTCATGCACATCATCTCAAGGATTTGAATCTTGCTTGCTTGATTTGCTTGAATGCTTTGGAGACCTACGACAAGGGTTAGCCTGAACACAAAACATGAACACACATAGAATTTGACATGATGTTGGATCTTGAATTGTTGCAATGAATCACTAAAATGCTACTCTTGACTTTCTCAGTAGTGCTCTTGATCATAAATTTTCCAATAATTTTTTTGTTAGATTTCAAATGATGCAATAACTAGGTATTTACATGCAATTGTACTAATTTCTCAAAAAATGGATCCCAAAAGCTGACACTTGAAATTTGAATATTTGAACGTTAAAACATCACCAACAACATATTAAAAATTGGTCCTCGACAAGATAGGGGGACCCATATTCCCATGGGCATATGGGTCCTGACCCTATCTTCCAGGACATTGAGTGTTAGGATCAAAGCATTAATTGCTTGCATTCATTCAATGTTTAAAATCCTTTAGAAAATGGTAAAAATAGGTCTTTGGAATGCATAATTTAGGAAATTAGGGACCCAATTAGGCTCATTAATTTAGGGGGAGAAAAACATGGTGTGAAATTTTCATGGGTGATAATTTATGATGCTACATTTAACACCCACTTTAGTGAGAGTATGAACTTATACTTAGACTCACACTAAAGTAGAAAATTTATACAACTAAGAGGGGTTCGAATGTACAAATGTTGAAGAGATATGATGACTAAGGATCAAGGGAGGTGATCAAGCCCCCAAGATCCAAGATCCCATGACAAACCAACATAAGCACAAAGGAACACTATATATGAAATGTAAAAAGACAACATACACTAACATACAATGTCAAAATGAGATGTAAAAAGAGGGTATAGAATAGAAAGTTGTATTATGCTAGGACCCATACAAAAGGCATTCATGACTCAAACAATAGAAAAGTCTGATATTTACTAGGTGAATCACAAATAGGAAGGCACATGAGCTAGTGAGGACCGTTTATCACTAGGTGAGCCCCCAAGACAAGGTAGCAAAATGAGAAACACACTAGGTCTAGTGAGGATCATTTTTCACTAGGTGTGTACCCATGACAACCATACCAAGAGAAATACTACTTGATAACCTTGATAAGGTGCTACAAAATGATCAAAATGTTATGCCAACACCACACTAAGTTCGACACATGTGAACAAAGTGAAGCAAAAATATCAAAGTCAATGTCAACGCATCACTAAGTCCAACGCCTGTGAACAAAGTGAAGCAAAACAATGCTAATGTATGCCCCCACTTTAAAGAAATTGCAAAACACCATGCTATTAGAAATTACTTCAAAGTAGAAAAATGATAAATGCCAAGTGACAAAAGGAACACAAGAGCTTATTTGGAAAGCCTTATGCCAATGATATGTTTCTAAATAAAGCTACATCATGATAAGGGATTGCCCCCAAATTCCATGCAATACACAAGACAAAAACTATACATGGGAGGGATCCACAAATGTAGGGTCAGTATATGTCTTTGTACAATGATACAATAGAGCTCAAAACTAACATTATTCTCAAAATACTTGTGGAAAAATGAACACAATGTCAAAATGGAAGAAACCTAAATGTCTCAACACCTTGCATCATCCCCAAAAGGAAAATACAAGACAAAAAGAAAAGAAAAAGTTGACAACATATAGAAGAATGAAGATACAAATAGAAGAATGTTACAAAAAATTTATTTCCTTTGTATCCTTGCGCCAATGAAGCAACCAGGGTCATCCAAAGAAAACTCACAAACATAAAGACATGCCAAGAGACACAACACAGGAGATCACATCACGTGTAAGAAAAACACAAAGAACACATAAGACAAACATAAAAGAGTACCGCACCTGTGAGCCGACCTAAAGCAAGCCATTTGCATCCCAATCTTGCTCATCATATAGGGAAGGTGGACAACTAGCTAAAGGGACTACAACAAGTGTCATATTAGGAGCATCTCCGGGTGCAATACATGGCAAATCACTCTCATCAATAGGATCATCACGGTTTCCCCCATCTAAATTCATTTGCTTTGAGAATGAAAAATTAAGCTCATTATGCACTTGCTCATATAAATTTTAGCAATTTCCTCTTCATCATCCAAGTTGATCACAATGGGAGGTTTTATGACAATTGCAGTTGAATTTTCTTGTTTGGCTTCTTGTTTTGGTGAAAGTTGTATTTCTTCTTGAGTTGTTTCCATAAGCGTTGGATTATCATGTGTTATTTTTTTCTTTTCTCCAAATTGGTAATCAATAACACGTCTACGCCTACACTCTTTAGCATTTTGGTTTCTTCTTACATGGTTTTCAATTTGTGACAAGGTAGGAGTGGGTTTCTCAACCATTGGTTTCTTTTCTTCCCTTAAGTGAGAAACTGAAGAAATCTCTGGGGGTTGGGAAACCACCATCTCTTTAGGTCTATATACTTGTTTTATCTTTGGAGTAATAAAAGGAATCATGTGATTGTCTCTTGGTCTTTTATAGGAGATGGGTGGAGGAACTACAATATATTTATCGTGGCTACTTGGAAGGGTCTTAGCTTGAGGCATAGGTTCATCCATAATGGGAAGGGGAGGATGAACAACCATGGATCTATCATTCTTAAGAATATTGCTAAGAGATAACTTTGTTATGTGATTTGCCTTGAAATTTTGGTATGACTTGAAAAAAAAATTCATGAGGCTTTATAGGTTCCATATGTTGAGGCAAAAATAAATCCAATGAAAAATTCCCACGAGAAGATAAAGGGTTAAGCCCACTATGATGCATTGCCAAACATCTCATTTTCAAAAGGGAACTTTATACACTTGGGAATAACTAATGAGACAAAATTCATGGAACGTAGCCATGGATAGCCTAGCTTTACACATAATTGGTCCGATGATGGGATGATAGAGAATGATACATCTAATTGCTTTGGTCCAAATTTTAGAGGAAGAGTGATTGAACCTATCGTAGGGCAAGAAAAACCATCATGATTTTTATCCATGCTTTTGATTGTTCATAAGAATCTTGATAAGGCTCTTGCACAAACAAGAATTCCTCAGTGATCACATTCTCTACACACACAGGATCAATGAGTATCCCTTGCATATTTTTTTCATTGATACGACCGGTAATAAAGAGAGGACCATCGGGTGCATGTCTAGGTGCATCAATATGAGTGAAAGAAATTAAAGGTAACATAGTGGTTTGGTCCTTATGAGGTTGAACATCTATTAAAGCGACCATGCTATTTACTTCCTTCTCATCATTATTACAATCATTCAAGTCACCACTCATATCATCATTCTTATCAACTTTCATCTCATCATTCTTAATATCACAAGCTTGCAAAAAGTTGGATGAATAATTTGGCATTGGGTTGGTAAAAATTTGCAAGTTTTGGTTAGGTAGGGCAACAAACTTATTCCCTTGATCATTAACACCACCCAATTGGATGTGATTAGAATCAATGAGGTATTGAACTTAATGTTTAAGACACATGCATCGTTTTGTATTGTGTCCACTTGTGCGATGATATTGACAAAAGGAATTTGGATTGAAATTTGGAGGTAAAGGTTTGGTTGTGTCCACATGTTTAACAAGAAGCAATCAGATTAGGTTCTTACTCAAAAGTTGCAACATGATTGAATGGAGAGTGTTAGGTAACTAGGAAAATTGCCTATCTTTTGGTCTAAGTTGGTATGGAGTTGGACTTAAAGTAGCAACTTGAGGTTCAATGTGGTTGGTTGTTTGAGGTGTATGAAACTTGATAATTTTTTTGTTTTTCTTCTTGAATTGTTGATAGTTGTTTTGAGGTATGGATTTAAATTTCTCAATATGAGCTGAAGAAGATGCTTCTTCATACTAACTAATCAAATTTTGATAATCACGAAAGGTCATACAAAAATGTATGAAGGATGGAAATTTTATTAATAAGATTTTGTCCCTTATGTTAGATTGCAAGTTGTCAATGAACACTCTTTGGACATCCACATCAGGAAGAGTAAGGTTGATCTGTGATAAAAACAACTGGTAGCAACTTATGAAATATATGACCTTTTCGCTTCTCTTTTGTTTGCATTGCATTAAATCAATTATGTTGATCTTAGGACCAATAATTACTTGGAAATGACTAAAAAATGCATCAACAAGATCACTTAATGAATGAATTGAATTATTCAACAATGAACAAAACCATTCCAAAGCCATGCCTTTCAATGACCTAGGAAAGAGTTTAACCAAGAGCTTATCCCCAAAGATGAAGTCACTAAACAAGGTTGTATACGATATATGATTGCTAGGGTCTCCCTTACCATTATACTTGTCAAATTGGGGTACCTCCATATTTTGTGGCATTTGTGATTTAAATATTTCAAGTGATAATGGGATCTTTTTAACATATTTTAATGGTTGTCCATTTTGGATTTGGTTAAAAGTTAATATTTTTTGTTGAAGTGAGGTTACATTTTAGAAAATTTGGTTGATGTGGAATCATTGGTTGAAATGTTTTGGGAGTGTGGTGAGTATGGTGGAAGTGTGTATGTGCTTGGTGGGCTATTATGTTGTAAATTTATGAGAGGGGATGAAACTTGAGGTGTGACATGTGAAGATCCAAAACCATAAGGATTTCTAGTGGAAAGACCTATTGTTGGAGGTATGCTAATAATTTGTTGTGTTGTTGAAACAATAGTTGGATTTGTGTATGGAGGAATAGAGGCTATAGTTGTAGGGAGGGAGACTTGACTTCCTCCTTGACTTTGAGTATATCCCTAAGCTTGAGCACAACTAGTTGCAATAGGGATGTTGAAATCAACTATATGAGCTAGGCTACACAAAACCTCTAATCCATGGGAATCACTAATCAATTTCCTCTAATATAGGGACCATAAGACCAACCACATATTTAATACTCACATAGTCTTGGAGTCCTTCTAAGTCTTTTTCCATTTTTTTTAGTTTTTCTTCAAGAACATAGGTAACCATAGTCTCAACATCTATAAAGATAGGTGTTTGTAAAGTTGTCCTTGGTCTGGTAGCATCATGGATAGAGTCCAAAATGGGTTGAGTATTGACAAAAATTGTCATGAAAGAGTTATAAGACTCATGATCCATAGTGGATGTGAAGCCAGCATGGGATGCCATAAGTATAGAACTACATCTCATTGAAGTATTGGCAATAGGACACTAGTTTGTGAAACTCATACAAGTATCAAAAAACTAAGTGTACCCAAAATGAATACAAAACTATTAAATAAGCACAATAAACACTCAAAAACAAAAATTAGACAACAAAAGCAGACAGGAAACACAATAATAGAGGTCTGGGAAATTTTTTTATGGAAAAGAATAGTAGGATAGAGGTGCCTAAGGGCATCTGAGTCCTGGTCAAGGGTTCTAGAAATTCCAAATCTGACTATGTATTATACTGCTTAAGGATTCTAATTCTACTTGCAAAAAATTGTAACAGTAAATAATTTTCCAAAATTTTCTTACTTTATGCCAATGCAAGTATGTACCAGTATATGAATTAGAAATGACAAATTTTAATGTAACTTTCTAATCTGGAATGCACCAATTGATTGATTTTAAGATGCCTAAATCTGATAATGATGATTTTGATGCAATTCTAAAGCTAAACAATGTTATTTTTTTCTTGTTTTTGTCACTTTTTGAACTAAATTAAGGATACCTAATTAAATGCAATTACCTAATTAAATGCAATTAAGGATTTCAAAACAAAATTTTGCAAGCAAACACAAAATGAAGATAGAGAGGCACAAAAGTGTGAAAAAGTTGGATAGTGCCACTATAAAAGGACATGGACACCCAAAGACATCTGAGTCCCTAACAAAGGTTTAGAAAAATAAAATATTGAATACTCAAGTTGTTGTTTAAGATTACTATTTATCTTTGCAAAATGATTTCACAGTGATTTTTTTTCTAGAATTTCTTAATGTAAGTAAATGCAAGTGTATGACAATGTTTGGGTAACAAATCACACTTTCAAATACAATCTTGAATACAAATTTGACCTAAATGACTGAAATGGATCCTAATGCAATCTATGATGCCCAATGATATGCAATTTTTTGAGTTTTTTTATGACTTTTTATGATGCAAATATGAAACCTTAAATGAGAAATGCAAGACAATGCAAAATAAAACCTGGATCCAGTGTTTGAAAGACCTCCAATTTTAGAAAGTTTATGACATTAACAAGTCAGGTTCACCAAAATGTAACATGTGAAAATGGGAACCTTAAATTTAATTCCAAAACCTAGGGTTAATTATATTCCTTTTTCAAAAATACATTAGAATGCAAATCAACAAGGTGAATAGATTGACTTTCAACCAAGAAGGTGAGTTAATTAGACCTATATTTGCATTCTTGGGGCC